>PVJO010031263.1:0-14575 GCA_004026905.1 Hystrix cristata
CTCTGATATGAGAAACCATAAGTGTAAATAAGGACAAAGGGGTATAATAGATATTATGTAAGGAAAAAAAAGATAGTATTCAAAAGAGAGGAGAACTAGATAGGGAAAAGGGGAAAAAAGAAGGAAGATTAAAAGAAAAGTAAGTAAGGGAAAAACATGGAAAAATGTAAATAAACCCGTTGCAAATCGGGAAGGGTGGGGGAATGGAAGGGAAGGGAGGGGAGGGGAGGGGAAGAGAAGGGAAAACCACAAGAAGTTATTGTAGTATGAGCTTTTTAAAAATTCATTTAAAATTTTGCTGTAAATTACCTTAATTACAGCTGTTTGGGTTGTGACTGAAAGCCTGTATTTAACTAGTTTAACTAAGAGCAATTTTGAAGGTACCATTGATAGAAGACCTTGCAGGACACCAAGAGTGTCCAGGGCACCACCCACCTTTAGACTGTGTTTGAGTCTCTCATTTTGGCTGCTCATAGAATGCTCATGTCATTCTTTTCCTAGTTTAAGATTTTTCTGTTGTTCTTTTATAGTAAAACATGAATTCTAATAGCTCTGAAGTCTTATACCTTATGACCTCACTCACCAGTTCCCTAACACTCTTTCTGGCCTCAGCTTGAGTCCATTGACCGTTTAATGGTGATCATGTTAGAAAACAAACTCCTATGAGGAAAAAGACCATGGAGTAGGGGGAAGTTTTATTCACAGAGTCTGGGTCTGGATAGATTAAAAAATGGGTATTTATTATACCGAAGTTGTAGGAAACTAATAGAATCTCCTAACAACAAAATAGTTTGAAATATTTGTTAAACTTTACTGCTAAAAACAAAATATATACTATGTATATCAATGATATCCTACACTGGAAAAGTGAAAATACAGTTAGTATAATTCGGTGCATGTTTATAGTCTTCTACCTTTTACTAAAAGATTTTCCATCTCACTAAATACAAAAACAAAATTTGATTAGAAAATTAGACAAAGTTTGTTTTATATATAAAGACATTTAGGTGCAGACAAATGACACAATTTCCCAAGTGTAAACAGCTAGTGGCAAGCAGGGAACAGACTCCAACTTCCTCCTCTTCATTCCAAATCCCAAAAAGGGGTAAACAAAGTACAATGGGGCTGCAAGGATTCTGATACTTGAAGAGATAAACTAACGAAAGTCTTTTGTTTTTATTTGCCACATCCTAATTTTCTATGACAATGAAATTTGGTGCCGATTTTCCTCTTCATTATTAGAAAGATAGTACCTCCTTTGTTTTAGTTTGAGTTAGCTTTCCCAGCACAAGTTCTCTTCCCTTGTCTTTTATGCTATGATGCATTACTCCAAGCAGTTTTTGCATAAACACATGGAGAGCAATTTGGCTGATGTGGGAAATTGTTAGGTGGGTAGGAGCAGAAACACCTGCTGTTGCCTACTCTAATGGGTCCTAAATTAAGATCATCAGAAACTTGCTGCAAACAAAGCCAGAAATGTTCCAAATAAGTCCAGCTGGAATGAATGTCAACTGTTAACAGGTGTCTCCTAGTACATTTGGGATGCTATAACAAAATACCATAAACAAGGTGGTTTACAAATAATAAACGTAAATTTATTTCCCACAGTCCTGGAAGCTGGGAAATCCCAGGTCAAGGCGTCAGCAGATTCACTGTCGAGTGAAGACCTATTTCCTGGAATGTGGACAGCCAGATAATCTCCACATGGTGATCTCACATTGTGGAAGAGGAAAAGTTCTCTTGGGCCTCTCTAGAAGGGCACTGAGTCCACTCACAAAAACTCTGCTTTATGACATACTCACCTCGCTAAGACCCTTCCTTCTAATGCCATCACCTTAGATGTTAGAATGTCAAAATATGAATGGGAGGGAAGCACACACATTCAGACCACAGCAAACTGAAAACCGTGTCTTATATCCAGGAGTAGGTGGACATCTTAACGAGTACCACACGCACTTTCACAGATGTTCTATGATTGCATCACAGTGTCCCTTAGCAGTTCTCAAACAAAATAGATAGGTACTTTGCCAAAGGCATGGTAATTTTGAAAAACCGAAATTGCCAAATCACTAAAGTACATAAGCAGATGACAATTATATGATCTATTTTTTTCTAGTTAATAACATAAGACTAATTTTATGTTATTAACTAGGGGATCATCTACCTAGTATATGCTCATTTAAAAAAAAACTTCCAGAATATTTTCCAAAGTAATGATATCATTGCACAGTCCCCAGTCATTTCTGCATATTCCTGTAGTTCTGCATTTAATCCAAAACATACTATTACATGTACTTTAAGTTTCAGTCATTACTGTAACACGTACTAGCATTTTACAAATTTCACTGATGACTAGTGACACTGAGCATCTTTCCTATGTATGCATTGTATAGCATCTTCGTTAATTTTTTTTGTGGCACCAGGGATCGAACTCAGGGCCTTGTGCTTGCAAGGCAAGCACTCTAATCACTGAGCTAAATCCCCAGCCCTCATCTTCGTTAATTTTTAAATTCACTGAGTGACTTTCTTATAATTGAGTTGAAAAACTACTTTTCGTGATCTTCACCTGAGTTGTTTGTCAGCTTATAAATATTGTTTCCTGTTATTCCTGTAATAAATTACCACAAACACAGCAGCAGTATCGGTTTATCTAGAATTCAGACAGAAGTCCAAAACTGAGTCTTGTACAGCTAAACGCAGGGTGCTGCAAGATTATCTGAAAAACAGTTTTGAATTTTGACAAAGACTGATTTACCACGTTCTGTTATGGCTTGTCCACTTCAATTATATCTTTAAATCTCTGCCCCCAAGGTTAAAACTTTATACTTTCCTAAGTTTTACATGAATCACACAAGTTGGTATTTGCTGTTTCCAGTTGTGTTCACTTGAAAAAATAACCTTTCAGAATATTTTCCAAAGTAGTTATCTCATCGCACAGTTCCCTGTCATTTCTGCGCATTCCAGTTGTTCTGCATCTAATCTGAAGCATACTGTTGCGCATATTTTAAATTTTAGCCATTATAGTAATGTGTATTAGCATTTTACAAATTCTTTGTTATCATTCCGTTCAAAATATTTTGCCATTTCCTTTTTTGCTATCTTCTTTGACCTGTAGATTATTTAGAAGTGTGATGTTTAGGTCTCAACACTGGGGGATTTTCAAGGTACAGGACATTTCCATTTTAATATAATCCTATCAGAGCCACAGACAATAACTCTGAGTCATGTTTGACAGTACAGCTTATGGTATGTATTTGTTGGAAATATGAGGTGAATTTGAAGGAGGGTGTGTTATAGGTCTCTTGAATGGAGTGATCCGTGAACGACAGTTTGATCAGCTTGGTTGGCAGCACTGTTAGTTAGTATCCTATGAATTATCTGTGCTCTTATTCTATTAATTTCTGAGAGAGAAGCGCTTATGTCTCTCTACAATTATGTATGTTTTTTGTTTAAGTACTTCAAGCTCTAATATTAGGTGAATAGATATGTAAAATAGTTATGCATTCTTGCTGAAGTGACCTGTTTGCCTCTTTCAAATGTCCCTCTTCATGCCTGGCAATATTTCTTGTTCTGAATTCTACTTTTTCTCATACTAATATTGCCATTCGGTTCTCTTGTGATTGTGTTAACATGGTATATCTTAATCAAGTTAGATTAGCCTATCCATTTCTTTACGAAAGTAGATTTCTTTTTCATTTAAATTAATTTTAACTGGTATGTAAAAACATAAAATGTGCATAAGTATAAGGTTGCTGTGATGTTTCCGTACATGTAAACATTATGTAAAGTTCAAATCAGGGTCAATATATCTATGTCCTCAGATGTTTATCATTTCTTTATGGTGAAAACGTGTTCCTACATCTAACTTTTTAAAACATGCAGCACATGCTTGTTATCTATAGTCACCCTACTGTGCGATAGCACACCAGAACTACTTACTTCTCCCTATGATTTACTACCCATTGATTAACCTGCCTGCCTCTGGCAACCACTCCTCCACCCTCAGTTTCCATTTGACTGACTTTTTTATAGTCCATATATTAGTGAGATCATGTGGTATTTGTCTCTCTGTATTTGGCTTAGTTCACCTCACATAATGATCTCAAATTCCATACATCTTGTCACAGATGACAGGATTTCAAAAAACAGGTTTCTTTTGGTCACCTTGCAGATAACCTGTAGCATTCAAACTCTTTACACATAATGATACATCCATGCACATAAATAAATGTTACTCGCTTTCTCCACTTACAAACTTCACACCACACACAGATATGTCAAATGAAGAAAGACCTTGCACCCTTGTCCCGTGCACTTGAGAAAATCTGCAAAGAATTTTTTTCCCCAGTTTTTTGCTCCAAACTTTGATTCATTCAGAAATGGATTATAATAGTTATGGGTTTTTTTTAAATATAGATTTATGTTCTACATTTTCTTTATACAACTTTGAAATAACGTCCCAGTAAGAGCATACTGAATGGAACCAAGATGCATCATGTACAGGTACAAAATAAATGTGATGAATGTACCAATACATGTTCTTGGTTTAAAATTTTAAAAAAGCATACTGAATGATTAGATAGTAGTATAGATAATCACAATGAATATTGTTAAGCAATAGAATTGCTGGCAAAGCAGTTTTACATGGGAAACAGTTGACATAAAAGAGTAAAAATTAAACCAAAACCTTATCAAAAGTGACAATTCTATTTTGAGCATATGTTTGCTAACGATGGTCTATAAAATGAGTAGATGAGCCCAACTTAGACATGAACTGGAATGAAATACAGGGATTCGGAGAGGTACAAGTCCTTCGGAGAGGATTCGGAGAGGTACAAGTCCTTCCTAAAGTCTCAGAGGAACACAGCTGTGACCCTGGAGTGACTAAAGTGATAACAAGCGAACTGGACTGCATGGATCTTTGAAACTACAGGTATAATGTCTCCATATAAATTCACCACAGGCCAAAGAGTGGATGAAAATAAACTTGTATGATAAAAATTATTTTTCATGTAAGAAACCCCTGCGCACTACAAGGTGCCTATGGCTTAACACAAAGAGAGAGCACCCCGCTTTTTTTATGAACATCATTAGCTCACCAATTCATTTCTTCACAATTTACACAATATTAGGTAATTCTTACATGGTGAGGCAGAACCCATTTCCTTGGTCAATAACGTAATCTGAAAATGTTGTTAATGATGATCTGGGGTCACTCTTTCCTCAACCAAATCTTTCCTTTCAGGATTGTATAGACTTCCAGGAGCTACCACTCTAATGACAGGACCTCTTTATTTACATCTATTTTTGTTCGACAATGAATCAGCTGGGCCTTTAATTTTCCATCACTCATAGAGTAACCGCTTTATTCACGTAAGTGATGTGAGTACATCATTCCTCAACACACAGTGCCATGAGGACCAGCACCTTTACCTGGCACCTTGGCATGTGGGAAACAGCAGCCCCTTGTCCAGCGCCGATTTCCGTCCCTATGCAGATCTGCAGAGCTGGGAGTCCCCAGTGCACGCCTTCCGGGAGTGTGGTGTAAGACATGCAGCTCTGCTGTGTCCTTTGTGGATAGTGCCATTTCATCATTTGCCATTGCTTTTTTCTGAAAACTATGACTAAAATAGTACTGCTCCTGAGAAAATCAAATTAGAGGACAAATAAATAAAGAGACACATGGGCTACTTAACAGTCTGGCATCTTGTCATTCTCTCCTTTCTGAAAGCCGGTGAATATCCTCACTTCTGGCGCTGGAAGGAGCCCATCTCTTGGCTCTGTTTCAAAAATCTTGTCAACACTTTAATGTCCACAGGTTCTCGTGTCCCTCAGCCATCTAAGTTTTCCCTTCTCCAGAACCACCATGGGCTCTGCTTGTCCTCTGCCCTCCAAATACTCTCTTTCCCCAAACACCAGCCAGGGATCCCTGCTCCCAGCCGGAATCCAGCCAGAGCTGGAGAGCAGTCCCAAAGTTTTTCAAAGTGGGTCTTTGTTTTATGCCTCCCAAAAAGGACATCAGTTCAAGGATATCACAGTACATCCAATAGCCATATGACTGTCATAAGAAATCCTCGCAGAGGTTCAGCTTCACTGTCTACAGCAAGTCACATTCTCTCCCTCCACACAGTTGTCTCCCTGCCCTCTTCACTTTTCCTCTTCCTCTTCTGGGTCCTGGGACAAATGTCCCGTGTGACCCTCAGTAAAGCCAGCTGCTGGCCACCCCGCCACGCTCTGGGGAAGGTGGTGTTCTCACAGTGCCTTTCCTGTCAGGTGCAAGTTTCCTGGCTTTCAGGGAGCAAGGCCACCTCTGTCCTGGGCACTCTCCTCACTGCCGAGTAAAGCTTCCTCTGGAGAAGGTTTACTTCCTCTCAGGTCATGTAGGGATCCTCAGAAGGCAAGCACCCCCCTCTCTGGGCTGTTTTAAACATTGTCACGCTGTAGCTTGGATGTTAAATGTCTCCCAAATGCCCATAGGTCAAAGGCTTGGTCCTTGGTGGCACCAGTGGAAGGCAGTAGAGTCTTCACGAGGTGGAGACTTGTGGGAGGTCTGCCAGCCATCAGAGATGAGGCCATTGGTGGGTTGCAGGACCCCAGCCCCTGGTCCTGTTTGAAGGCCATGAGGTAAACAGTTTGGTCCACTTCTCACTTCCCGTTGTTGCCACCTGGCTGGCACCCACCAAGGCCCAACACAATGGGTCTGTCTTAGTTCCTTTTCTCATTGCTAAGACAAAATACCAGACACCCAAAGTTAAAAGAGGAAAGGTTAGGGAGGGAGGAGGGGGTGAGGGGAGGGGAACGGGAAAAAAAGAAGCAACAAGGTATATCATGTACAGGTACAAATCCCCAGTGATGAATGTTATCAATATGTATATTGAGAATGTACCATTAAAATAAAGTTTAAAAAAAAAAAAGAGGAAAGGTTTTTTTAGCTTTTTTAGCTTGTAGAGGTTTTGGTCCACAGTTGGCTGACCCCAAGGCAGGGTGACACGGCAGAGGGCCTCACAGAAGAGAAACAGTCCATGGCAGGCAGAAGACAGCAAAAACAAGCAAGCAACAAGGGCAACGATGGCAACTCTGTTTCTGTCCCTTATATTACATCTTTACCCATGGGGTGGGTAGCACTCACTCCCAGGAGGGGGCACCCTTAATCTTACCCAGAACTATCCCAAACCAATTGGTGGACTAATTTAGTGATCACACACCCTTAATCCCAGCGTCACACACTGTAGATCCAGCTATCTCTGAAAAAGTTCCACCTCTGACCATATGAGGCTTTGGGGGGACATCTAGACGCAAGCCATAGCAGGATCTCTGCCTGATCCTGGGCCAGAATCTCCCCAAATATAAACTAAAGTAAATCTTTTTAAGTGAATTATCTTGGACATTTTGTTATAGTGACAGAAACCTGACTGGCATACACCAGGGTTAGAACCAGTATTGAGCAGGAACATGAAAAGTGTTGAAGTTTTCAATCCATGTGTACTTGAATATCATAGCCTTACATCAACACACTGCACTTTCTCTAAACTTCCTTTCCAATCTCTTGGGCTGTCTTCCCTTCATCTGCATCAGGCCTGCCCAACCTACAGTAAACTGAGATCCCTCTCATGAATGCTCCCCAGGTCTTGTCTGTGACTCTATGATCAGTGCACACACTCCCCCCAAAAAAGCACATTATGAGAGATGTTCTTTGTTTTACAAAACTGGAATCATACTATACATATATTTCTGCATATTGGCTTTTGAATTCAACCATATCTTGTGAAAATGCATTCAACATAACAAAGTTTTAAATTATACTTTTTTGGTGTATATGGTTCTGGAGATTCAACCAAGGGCGTAACACATGCTAGGCAAACACTCTACCTCTGAGCTATATTGAAGCCAAATGCTATGTTTCAAATGACTTGATTTCACTCACATTATAGACAAGATCTCTCGACATCAGCACTGTTGACATTTTGGATGTGCTAATTCTTCTTTGGGAACATCCTATGCATCATGGGATGTTTAGTAGCCTCCCTAACCTCTGTCTATGAGCTAGCTGCTACCAGTAGCACCTACCAACCTCACTTCCACTTGTGATAACCAAAAGTGTCTCCAGACATTGCCACATGTCCTGAGGAGGACAAAATCGCTCAGCTTGAGAACCAATAGTGCAGATATACTATAATCCACAACAGAGTCCTCCACTGTCATACAGTGCAGCAACAAATTTATTTGCACGTTTTCTGATGAATTCTTTTAGAAAATATTTTAAAATGTATTTTTGTCTAAACCTCAGATCTATAAGTAGCTCTCTAAAACAATAGAAAATGCTCACCACATTCACAATATAAGCTAGTTCACAAAAACCAGTTTTCCTTGTCAAACCGATTCGTCCTCTTTTAGAAATATATTTCAAAATTCAAGTGAAGATGTTAAAATGCATTTGGAGGAGTATCTTGATCTGAGAAAGCACAGAATTCACACTCTAAAATGGACTACTAAAATCAGTCGAGAATAAAATTACTTCACTCTAACCTGTTAGTTTTATATTACAAAATTGAAGCATAAATCTATATATTGCCTTACATGTATAACCATAATACAGTGTAGTGTGCAAATAAAATAATAATCTACTTACAAAGCAAAACACAGGGATTAAAAGAATGATATTCAGCAAATGTAAATGTACATGGGTATAAACTAACGTATAGATTTGGAAATATTAATTAAATAATAACATATGCAAATAAAAAATCTAATAATTTAGACTTGATCAATTTTAATAAATTTTTGTGTAATTAATGAAGAAGAAACAAATATTCTGGAAAACTTTGAGAATCCGGTTGTTGGCACATTCCATGTGGCATGTTCTGAAAACCAAAACCACAAAAAGAGGCAAAGATCTCAACACAGGGCTGGAGACAGGAGCAGACGCCCAATCACAAACGACCTCACCAGGCTTGCTAAGAATGTTTATCTGTCCCATAAAAGCAATGGCCAGGTATTGAAATGCTTTAAGTAGCGGGATAGTCTATTTGCATGCTACAAAAAATTAACTATGGCAGCTTATGAAGACTCGATCAGAGGATGACATGAGTAGACAGAGAAGATAGCTCTGAGGTTATATTAAAGAAGAAATGTGGCAACCAGGAGCAGGGGCATTGTCCTGTAACTCCAGCTACTCAGGAGGGTGCAGCAGGGGAATTGAAAGTTTGAAGCCAGCCTGGGCAACATGGCCAGAACCCATCTCAAAATAAAAGTGAAAAGGGCCAGGGGTGTACAGCACTTGCCTAGTGTGCAGAAAGCTCTGGGTTCAATCCCCAGAACACAAAGAGATTAAATAAATAAAGAACAAACTTTTTCAAACAAAATCAATGAAAGTTCAAGCTAAAGTGACAAAGTGGGCCTGACAAAAATGAGCACTTCTGTATCTGGAACAAGGATGCTTGGAAGAATACACTGGGGCTCACAATCGCACGTCAGAGAGAACAGAAGTGGGGGGATGAAATGAAGCCATTTATCCCGGGTCCAAGCTGGAGCCCAGGGCCAACCTCTGGCAAGCACCAAACTCCAGGGGCAGTGGAGGGGAACTGATATGGGTGGCAGGGCTTGCAAAGCTGGTCAGAGAAGCGGCGGGACCTGTAAATTTCAAGATTGCGAGGCAGAGTGGGAGGATTCTCAGGCCCGAGCATGTAGAACTTCTCGGAAGCACCCACGACAAGTGAGTGGATGGTCTAAAGACCAAACGCCGCAAGAAGCTCGCTGCTGTAGCTTCTCACGGTAGCCCAACCTGCATCTAGTGCACTTTTACTTTTCATCCTTTTCTCTCTTCATTTGGCCGAAGTTTGCTCTCCAGAGCTAGTTCTTTCCTTACTCCTTCACCCCTCATTTTCAGATAAACTTTTGGCACCATTTTTGGCTTGTCTTACCCAATTCTTCGTTCAAGATGAAGGACCTTGTTATGGTTTGTGTCTAGATATCCCCCCAAAGCCTTATGTGGTAAGAGGTAGCTGGATCTAGAGTGTGTGATTCCTAAATTAGTCCACTGATTGGTTTGGCATGGTTCTGCAGGGACCAGGGGTATGATGCTAGGATTAAGAGTATTACGATTAAGGGTGGGAGTACTGCCCACCCTAAAGCCAAGTAGCCTGGATAAAATATAAAATATGAGAAGAAGCTGGTTAGCAAGCTTGCTTGCATCCCTAGCTTACTTTGCTGCCTTCTGCCTGTCTGCCAGGCCACCCTGCCTGGGACCCAGCTGACTGTGGACTGAAACCTCTACAAACTGTGAGCCAAATAAACCTTTCTTCCCCTAACTCTAGGTGTCAGGTATTTTGTCCCAGCAACTAGAGAAAACCTAAGACAGAACTGGAATACTTTCTTTGGCGAGCTATTTCTGAAGAAACCACCCAAAAGCGGAACAGACGAATGCAGCTCACCAGGAAGGCCCGGCCTTGCCGGCCCGAGGAGGGAAACTCGGGCAGGGCCATGTTCTGCACGTCACGGGAGGGATGGGGTCAAGAAAGATGTTCTGGAGTAAGAATGCCACCAAAAAAACAATAAGGGTACATAAAAGCTATTTTTTTTTCCTACTAAACAGTGAAAACAGTCAAAACCATTTATTTTCCCGAGTTCTGTTTTCGCTACATCCCAAAAGGCTCAAATGGAGTATTTTCAATCTTTTAAATTACCAATAACTGTAGTTACTTCTTCTCCACAAACTTTAAAATATAAAGAGTGTTATTTTAATTCTCAAATTGTATTTTGTTTAAATACTCATCTGTGTACAGAGAAAGAATTTTAAGGACTCTTTTGAGTCTCTTGATTAAAAGCCGACCTTTGTCCTTCTCATGATGTTGTGAACTAGGTTGACTTTCCTTCCACATTGATCTCATTTAATTTGAAGAAATTCAGCAAGATTCTAACGTGGACATTTTTTGCTGGTATAGTATCAAAAAAAAAAAAAAGAAGCTTTTCTTACTTTTATGTTTTTTCATCCTTTCAATGAGAATCTGACAATAACTGGATGCAACCTCGGATCATCAGTTTGCTTGGACATCAGTCACAGGCTGTAGCTCAAGTGCCAAATACTACAGCTGTCTTTCTCTTTATCATTATTTTATTTTATTTTTTCTCTGTGCTCTTTCCACTGAGGTCAGTGTTCTATGATCATGACCGTGTCCTGTCATTCTAAATTCCTTTTGAAGGAAACATCACTATTTGCTTAGAATGGAAGTTGAAACCAACACCAAGCCTGCACTGTTGCCAAGTTAGGACTTTTTTCCACATAACATGATCACGGAGTCCTCTTTTATGGTTTAGCTCTAAGATGTCCCCCAAAAGTCATAGGTCCAGAGGTGGGGCTTTTGGAGGGTACTGGTTCATGGTCATGGGGGCACTGTACTCCATGACTTCATCCATTGATGAGTTCAGGGTTGACTGGTGTTAGGAGCCAGGGTCTGGCCAGAAGGCAGAGAGGGAATCACTGACATGGAAGGATGTATTCTTGTTCCTGGTCCCTTCTTTCTCTATTTCCTGGCTGCCAAGCAGTGAGCACCTTTTCTTTGTCATACTGTTCTGCTATACAATTTCTGCCTCGGAGCAGGCTGATCATGGACTGAATGCTCTGAAACTGTGAGCCAAACTATTCCTCTCCTTCTTTAAATTGGTGACTAATACACCCTGCTTGCAACAATAAGTCGGGAGAAACTCAAAGACATGTCTGTTTAATGCCCAGTGTTAGACACACAATACTAGCAGTGCAGGCGACTTGAGAAGCCATCAGTTAGTATCAGTCCCTTGCTTTGTGGGTGATGAAAATAAGTCATAGCTAAGACTTTTCACACTGATATGTAGTGGGAAATTTGCATTCATATTTGCAAAAAGGGAAGTATCTAACATGATAGAAAACTAATGGATTAGTGCAATATATGGAAATGTAACTGTTAAAAGAACCACCCATAACCTCAAGTCCTTTAAAACCAGGAAGAACAGAAAAAGCTTTGCCAGCCTTTAAAAACAGCTATGAATCTGCTCTCATAAATGTCTTGGGAAAAATGAGAAGTTTTTCTTACTTTTATGTTTTTTCATCAACAGCAGAGAACACGAATAGCACCTGAAAGACATTGTAAAGGTTCATACTTGAGATTTTGTTTTTCAAACCAATTGAAATTTCTTCATTTTGAAGATAAGCAATGCTTGTAAAACATCTACTGATGACCGATTACTTTAAATCATGTACTTATAATTGAAATGCAAGTATGTACTGACTTGGCGTGTCTGTTATAGTACAGAGGTGAGAATCCCTAATCCAAAATACTCTGAATACTGACATGGTACCATAAAGGGAAAATTATACAAGTGATATTATGTATTAAAGTCACAGTCAAAATACAAGCACACTAAAAATACTGCATAAAATTACCTTCACACCATGTGTAAAGGGCGTACACAAAAAATAAAGGAATGTTGTATTTAGACTTACAGGCCATCCCCAACTATCTCATAATGTATATCCAAATATCCACAATCCAAAAGTGAAATCTGAAACACTTAAGGGTAAAGGAGACTCAACTTGTACTCTCCCACAAATAGGTGTCATCTGCTGTGGCCCCTCCCACCCCTACTGGCATTTCCAATCTCTGATTTCCTTGCCTTCCTTCCAAAATTGAGTCATAGGATGTACTGCTAAGCTTAGAGCCATCCCAGTAATTATGTAATGCCATGGTAATGCTATTTTCATTCTAACTCCTATTTTAATGCTGATAACTAACAGTAGCTAAATTGTACTGAGTGTTTACTTGATAGGCTCTTTTCTCAATGCTTAGTATGGATTATCTCTTTTAATACAAATAACAAGCTACTACTATCATGTCCATTTTATAGATTAGGAAACTGAGGGCCAGAAAGTAAAGCAACACCGCCAATGCTGCACATGCAAGTGGTGGAGGAGTGGGCCTCCACCAGCACCTGGTTTCAGAGCCTCGAGTCTGCTTTGCCCCACTGTGCTCAGCTGCCCCACAGGTCTTGTAGGATGTCAGGTCCTGACCATGTAAAAAGAAAAACTACAAGATCCAGCTTTCCCCAAAAGCAGACTGGAGAATTTGCGGAGTCTGCCTTCCCTCTGGAACCAAACGTGACCGCACTTGCTACAGACACCCAGTGAGTAACGCACATGATTCTTCATAAACAGAGAAAGAAAAATGGCATGAACTTGAACCTCCAGTGTTCATTTTGAGGAGGAAAAGATACCCAGAACAAAAAGCAGGCCCATTCAGATGTTTTGCAGACATCCAGCCCATGTCCATAAGTCAGAGCTGAAGGAAAGAGGTCTCTCCAACATGCTCATGGCTTTTCAGACAGCTCTTTCTCAAGAGAAAGGACTAGACCTCATTCGGAAGGATTTTCTCCTATCTCACATCATTTTGTCCACTCGAAGATGGTATTTTGAGTGGCATCAAATAAACACAAAACGTGTCTTGAAGCTAACTGAAAAAACAGAAATCATTCATGTGGATAATTTCAGTGGGTTGGTGAAGGCCGAAGCAGGTAGCGGACTCTGGCCTGAAGGAGGAGTGCAAAGAAAGGAACAATATTTAGACTCTCATATTAGTTACATTTCTAGAGTCAGTGGTTTGTAAGAGAGCAGATCTAATACAGGACAAATACAAATTACAACATTCACACACACAAGCCAAATTCAGGAAGAGTGCAGAATGTCTATCTATGCGCTGGAGACCTGAAAGATCCAATCGAGGGCTGGGAGCCCACAGCAATGTCTCATGTACATCTGTGTGTGCACTAAAAGTCTGCAGAAATCTATATGGGAACCAGGAAACGATGCTCACAGCAGAGATGAAGACGAGAGCTCCCCTGAAGTAAACAGCAGCCATCCTTGATGACAGCAAGGCCCCGAGCTCCTTCTGTGCAAGAACAGCTGAGTTCCCTTCCGGAGAACCAGCCGCAGCAGAGCTTCTCCTGGGAAACAGCCAGTGACTGTCTTCTGCTCCCATTCTCCTTTATGTTGTATTGGCAGCAATCTTCAGGTGGATCCTCTACACTCAGAACCGCACCGACTCAGTCCAGCTGGGCGTTCCTACACCAGTTGACCTCAATAGGTCCACCACAACTCTCATTTTGTAAAAATGGAGAAAAATAGTTTTGAGCACTTGATAGCTAAAGAGGAAATAGATTAGAGGCAAAAATCACAAGTGCTTCAAGATTCCAGGGCATGAATACTAAGATGGCAGCGTCTGCAAAGTGAGAGAAGACAAACTATCCAATGGTGCATGCTATAAAGAAAGCCAGGGCAGGGGGAGGGGCTGGGAAAAGACAGGGCTCCGTGGATGCTTATGGGAAGTGGGCTGAGCAAAGCCCTATTTTCCCTGTGAGGGCCACAGCGCTTGGGCGACTTTCACTGATTTTAATAACAATCTATGGATAGTTTGGATACTATCTTGAATTTCAAATGAACAAAGCTGTGCAGGGAAGGGGAGAAAAAGTGGAAATAGAAGAGCAGCAAAATGGTGGCAATTTCAGCTTTTAATACTTTATAGTGTCTGTTTTGCTGAAAAAAAAACAGCTT
>PVJO010031264.1:0-14521 GCA_004026905.1 Hystrix cristata
TTTTTTTTTTTTTTTTTTTTTTTTTTTTTTTTTTTTTTTTTTTTTTTTTTTTTTTTTTTTTTTTTTTTTTTTTTTTCTTTTTTTTATTATTATTTTTTTTACCTGTATTTTAAAAATGAATTTGTATGAAAAAAATTCCATTAATTTTTCTGGGGCAGTATGTTTTCTCAAGTGTATTTACTCCACTATTACCATGGATGCAAAGTCCAATAGTATGGTCGCTGGGGGACTCCTAAACTCCAGCAAGGAATGGTTGATTTTTTTTTTTTTTTGAGGCGATCTAACTTACTCTATCCATTACATTTTTGTGCTTTGACGTTCTGAAATGCAGAAGTGAATGTTATTGTTAAAATCTGTACTGCGATTGAAATAACAAATCTATGAATCAAAACCGTTATTTTCAAAGGTATATTTAATAATTGGGAGAATAGAACTTTGATTATCTGACAAGGGTTAAAGTGATTTATTCAGAAGTTGCTGAAATCGCACTCTTCTTTTATTAAGTGAAATGTAACGAAAAACTAAATGCATAACTTCTGTTCTTTTTTCCAGAAATGTCTTAAATTTTTAGCGCAAAAATTTTTGCTTCAGAAGCTGTCCATCTTTCTGTAATGTCCGAATTACCTCTGTGTTTCCTGTTGTGTCTGTCTAGATGTGGGGAAATAAATTACTATTTTTTGTAGGATTTGTATCTCGTATAGTAGTACCTCGGTTGATGAACGCTTCTGTCTGCAAACAAATCAAGTCACAAACAAAAGCATTTGGCAAAATCTTGCTCCTGTTTGCAAGTTATGCATTGGGTGACAAACAAGACCATGGCCGTCTTCCCCACACAAACACAAATGCAGACATCTTTCCCAAAATTGTAAAACAAATTAAGTTCGTAAACCGAGGTCCACTGTATTTTAAACAGTAATTTGTATTACTATTATTTATTATACATTAAAACCCTTTTAATTATGCTATTATTTATTATTTATTAAAATTCCTCTTGGACTGGAGATTTAGCTCAGTGGTTAGAGTGCTTGCTTAGCAAACACAAGGCCTGGAGTTCGATCCCCAGTACCAAAAATAAATAAATGAATAAATAGATAAAATTCCTCTTATTATGTAACATTCCTGAAATTAAATCTTTGCAATTCCTATGTAAAAGAAAATATTTCAGTCTTTTTTGGATTGCTTCTTCTTAAGCAGAATTTTGTAATTTTTGCCTTCAGCTGTATGTTATTTTACATAACTATGCTCCAGGAAAAATCTCCTACCAATGGAAAATTTCCTACAAATTCGAAAGTTTCCCAGTTTTCTCCTAGAGCAACACATCCTGAAATTATTACATAAAAGATAATCCATTGGTACATTTGAAATTAATTTGAGGGCATCGTCATTAGTTCCATTTCCTGCTATAAACCATACTTATAAAGTTCTATTCACCCCATAATATGTAGTTTATTTTGTAAGAAATGGCTGACTCTTAAGTTTCTCTTTTTCTCTTAAAAATCTCTTATTTTTATCTTGACCAAAATTGGACAATGTATTTTTTTCTTATTTCAGTATGTACAAAATATCTATAAATAGATATCTACAAATCATATATGTTAATATGATTTATTTATTTATACTTTTTAGGTGCTGAGGATTGAACTCAGGGCCTTGCGCTTGCTAGGCAAGTGCTCTTCCACTGAGCTAATTCCTCAGCCCCATTTTTTAAAATATGATTCATTGCAGATGTCCCCAACCTCTTGGTCATGGATCAGCACAGGTCCCTGACATGTAAGGAACAGGGCCACGCATCAGGATGTGAGCAGTGGGTGAGAGAACAAAGGTTCCTCTCTCTTTACAGCTGCCCCCAGCACTCACGTTCCTGCCCGAGTGCCACCTCCTGTAGTACCAGCGGCGGCATTATATTCTCATGGGGCACAAACCCTGCAGTGAACTGCACGTGTGAGAAATTCGTCTGCCTATTCCATAAGAGACTCTAATGCCTGATGATCTGAGGGAGCCCTGAGTGGTGACTCTAGCACAGCAAATGAATTATTGTGTGCTGCAAACGTGTACTACTAAAAAAGGAAACACCCCCTCCCCCAATCAATGGAAAAGCTGTCTTCCACAAAACCCGTCACTGATGCCAAAATGATTGGGGACCTTATGCACTGTCATGAACAAATCCCAAATTTAGTATAAGTACTTGATTTTTACTGCTTTGAATATGTGTATTAATCTTCATAAATGAAGCGCCATCAACAAAAATTCTTACATGTGCCATGATTTACTTTCTTAATGTTAAACATTGATTTTCTTGAAGTTTCCTTAGGACTCCCAGTTTGATTTTTTCAGAAATTCCATTAAAATTTTGATTTAAGTCAGGTATCCTAAAACTCATTTACATGAAAAAACAGCAAAATATTTTCATTAAAAATGTATCAGAATTACTTGTAAAAATAGTGTGGAGAAAATTGATTACTGGATAAGATGGAATATTGTTGAAATTACAGTTATTGTAATAGCGGGCCCTATGTTAGATTAAAAAAATTGTGAAGTTGGCGTAAGTGTGTACCCAATAATCTAATCCAGTTAGATGAAGTTTTATTTTTGGATTAAGAGAAAGGTAGGAGTTGTTTAAAAAATGGTCCTGGGTTTGAATATGTAGCTCGATGGTAGAATTCTCTAGCATGGCTCAGGCTTGAAGTGTTAGCCCCAAACTGGCCCAAAATACTGATGCTGCTGTATGCATTTTGCAATGTAATATACTTAGATGCCTAAAATAGTGTATATACCAAATGATTTTTCCTAGATTAGTGATTTACATATTTTTCAAGAAAATACAGATCAAAATGTACTTTTAGGATGAAGAGACTTTTGAATTAAAGAACAAATGTCAGAGAACATTTTTTTCACTCAATATAAAATATGACTGCTTTGCAAACTACTTGATTTTACACATTGATGGATAAAATTGTATTCATTGTCTCTAACATGAGATTTTGAAGGATATATACATTATAATAACTAAGTCTAGCTAATTAACATGTATCACCTCACATAGTTACAATTTTTGTTGTTAGATTTCTTGTTCACGCTCGTATTTCCTAAGAATGTATTATATTGTTATTATCTATAATCACAATATTATAAAATAAGTCCCTTGAATTTATTCCTCCTAACATAAATTTTCTATCACTGGGCCCAAATCTCTCCAACCACAGCTTTCTCTACTTCTTTGAGATCAACTGTTTTAGATTTCACATACAAGTGAAATCTTACAGTGTTTGTCTTTTTGTGCATGTACTATTTAACATAATGTCCTCCAGATTTATCTATGTTATTGCAAATGACAGGGTTTCATTATTTTTTGTGGCTCAATAGTATACTTTGTGTGTGTGTGTGTGTGTGTTTGTGTGTGTGTGTTCCACATTTTCTTTATTGAAGAATAGAGAAATTTGCTGATGGACCACTAGGATGATTCTATATTTTGTGTATTGTGATTTATGTTGCAACAAACAGAGAAATACAGATAACTCGAAGGAACTATTGATGCTGTCATTGCGAGGTTCCAGAATGTCTCCTAAAGCCTCATGTGCTCATAGGTGGGGCTTTGGGAAGAGGATTCAATTTTGAGGGTCAAATACCTGACTTGCTGTTAGGACATGTGGTCCAGTTGGAAGAGGTAGGTGTCTGGGACTGTGAAGGGCAGGTATATCTCCCTTTCTGGCCCTTCCCTTCTCTTTCTCTGCTTCCTGGCCACTATAACCCGAGCAGGTTTTCCTTCACTATGACGAGGTGCCATTCCTTTCTGCCTTGGAGCCAGAGCACCAAGGTCTGTGACCATGAGCCCAAATAAACCCCTCCTCCTTTAAATTGTGGATATTGGGTATAGTGTCTCAGCATAGGAAACTGGCTTAGACAATTGAGTATGTTAAACAAAACATATTATACTTAAGAATCATTTAAGAAAATTTGCAAATGTGTTTCAAAGAGTTAAATGATACATGAATCAGGAAGGAAATAAATGAAAGATTGTACAGTATTTAATGTTGATAAAGATGCAGGGGAAACAAATGGTCTCATAAATCCCAGTAGATTTTTACATCTATTTAACTTATTTGGCAATTTGACATTATGTATGAAAAACTTGGATGGTTTGGATGGTATTTTACATCTCAATTACATACCTATATGTTTATCTGCCAAACGAAGATTTAGCTACAAGGATATTTGTCACCATGTTCTCTTTAAACAGAAAAAAAATCAAGTTTTATATTTCTAGTTAATATTTTCTAGATATTTTCTTTTTCTTTAATCCTTTCTTCCTTTCTTCTACTCTTTCTTTCTTTCCTTCGCCTCTCTCTCATTTCCTCCCTCCCTCCTATCTTTCTTATTTTATCATTGTTGTAGTAGATTAAATAAAATGATGGGCATTTCACAACGAAAAATGGAATATGACTGCCTTCCAGTAAAATCTGAAACCAGGCTCTTGTGTGCTACCAAAAATCCCTTTCCATTCTCCTTACTCTCTCATTTCATGTTGGTCTCTATCACATAAGAAAATGCAGCTGCCACATTTTAGGAGAGTTCAATCTCTCAGTTTCAGAGGTTATTTTCTGAGTTTTGGCATAATCCTTCCTTAGCTGAATTTGGCATTCCAAAGTAAGGGCTTAAGTTTCCCATATTGAGCCAGGCACCCAAGCATGGACCACAAAGCTGTAGCTAGTGGTTGGGTCAGTAAATCCTTGTTATATTGTAATTATAATTGCTGTTTTAGTAGTATAGGCAATATAATTACTCTTACTAATTTAAGTACTAAAATAAATATATTGAGAAGGCAGGATTTTAGAATGTATCAAAATTCATGAACATCTGGACTCATGATTGAAGAGAAATCAAATATCATAGCAAGGAAAAGTGATAGGTAAGCACCTCTTAACTATCCACTTCACTGGTTAAATCAACATGATATCAGTATTGATTGTATCTAAATGATGAAATCATCTGACATTAGAAAAATTGCATTCTGCAAGAATGCTTAAAGATGAAGGTTTTGAATAATTTAGAAATTGAAACAAATCAAAATAAAAAGGACATATTTTTAAAAGTCACATGTATGTGATACATAAGTATATCTAATCATTATATTAAATGGTATAATTAAACTTATTTTGCTTATGTCTATATTTACCAAATTTTCAAGAATAAATACAATCATGTAGTAGGAAGAAAGATAATTTTAATTACAGTCATACATATAAATAATATATGCATATGTGTGGGTGTATGTATACTCAGTACTTAGAAATCAACTAGTTGAAAACAGAAAAATCAAATGATCTTCTCAAGATCACCAGCAACCCAGATATCTGATAAAAGTGTTTTCACCTCTGGATTCCAAGTCAAGCCTCCTTTCAGTTCTACCACATATATTTTTGTGCAAAATAAAGTTGCTGGCCGTTTGAGGGTAAGGATTGAAATAATTTAAAATAATAAGCGGAGTAAACAAAAATATATTGTGCTTTTTAAAATGTGGGCCTCACTGCTAATTGCTTTTAAGGTTTGTTATGCACCCAGTTACCCTGAGTTCTGTTTGTTCATGTGGTATACTTTCTTTGAATTTGTAAAAGTCAATTAGAAGAGCTGTCAGGGTGACTAGTGGGGAGACTCAAAATTAACAGGACATTATTTCACAGATGCATGATTAACACTGTGTCGTGCTCTGTGTTCAATGTAAGAATCTGAGAATAATGTCATGGCTGAATCAGATTCCTAGGAAAATCATCGATGAAGTTTATTGTCAGATGTTTCTTAAGGCACAACACAGACATCGTGATTTCCGTGCAACATCTATATATTTGGGGAAGAAGAAAAGTTAAATTTGAAATTACAATTTTATAAAACTGGTGACTTAAACTTGTGTCTTTCGGAGATATATAACAGATGTGCTAATGTGTCCTAATGTATATGTGTAATGGACAAAGATATTCTTTTCGCTACAATAACGTTTTATTTCTTTCACCTGTTCATCTTTTATGCACCTGTGTCTTGTTGGCAGTTTGCTCAGCTTGAATTTGGAAGACATAATTATCAACATAGTCTAAGTAATACTCTCCTTTGAGTATTTTAAATTGTTCATAAAATGTTTACATAGATTCTGGTTGCCCCTATTATATTAGACTGTGAGACAAACTTCTAGGTATTTAGAGGTTTTTCTCAGATTTCCCAGGTTTTCATGACAATGAGGAAAGAAAGTTAAAAGGATAACTAATTTAAATAGTATATTTTAGTACTTTTAAATTATATATAATTCAGTAGTTTTGCTTTGTTCTTAGATGTTCCATTTTTAAAAATTCCTGTTCTCACTCAGCAGCTATGATTTTTGGATGCTTTCTTTTGTTTATAAGAAGGGCGAGATTAGGTATTTTTATTTGTTTTAAATTTTCTTACTTACCATAAGAATTATGCTTATGAAATCAGTGATTTGTTTTGTCCAGTATTCTATGTTTCCAAGAAAGTAAAGATTTAGGAAAACTTAATATGATTTTCGTGTAGACACTATAAATTTTATTCACATCAGGATGTAAAATGTTGCCACTGGGTCCCACCTCTTCTTTATTGACATATTGTAACTCTAAATTTTAATACTCAAATCTGGATGAATAATAATAAAGCTATGGACAAAGAAAGTGCATATTAACCATTTATTTTTAAGCATATTATATGTTTAATTGAATCCTAGAAAATAAACAAAATATAACTATCAAAACTACTAAAATAAGGTACCAGGAAGCCTCTGAGCGGGGCACATTAAGTTGTATTATTAGTCACTGGGGAAAGATGGCAGATGATAACTTCATTATTTCCACTAGCTATTGCTATATTGTATTAAAATATCCAGAAATCATTTCTACATAATATGGAAGAGATGGAATTATATGATACTGTAATCATAAGATTTATTTTGTTGCTAATAACATGGTATGTAGAGTATAAAGAGAAGAGTACTTTTTTTCATTTTAAAATATGTTTTAGGGAGCCTAAATGTAACATGGACACACAGGAAAGAAAAATCCCCACATAATTGCCAAGTTTCCTTTATCCCATTTGAAGTTTGTGATCTTTCTTCATAAACTACCCATATAAATGTATCCACAAGCTATGCTATACAAGTAATATGTTTCTTTGAAGGGGCTGATCTCAGGAATATTATTCCTTCTTATTCCTAAATCCTCATTATGAAATATAGATTCAAAAATCAAATTATGAGGCCATTTTAAAATGTCATTTTAAATGAACTAATCTATTTATATAGTAGTTTCCAGTTTTAAAAAAATGTGAGCGTATTTAATAGGAGATGCCAGAAATGACAATAGTTAGCTGTTTAATGGATAATTAATATGTCTTCACTCAATAATTCTTATGTTCTTGAAATATCAGTAAAATATTTACTGTAATAAATCATATGCTGTCCTTTTAAGTCAATTTTCTACTTTTCAGAATGGAGGTAAAAGATTATTCTCTCTACTCCATTTATGATTTTACTTAATAAAATTAGCATATATTCCAAAATTTTACTGCTCTGTATTTGTTCTATCCAGTATAGTTTATATAGCTATTTACATTTAAATTAATTAAAATTTAATGTGATTTAAAAACTAAGTTGCTCCATCTCACCTGAACTACTGTAAGCTCTCAATAGCCATATATAGCTAATAACTACCTTGTCAGACAGTACTGAAAATTTCCCAGGTTTACGTAAAGTTCTATGGAACAGGACTTATAGAACTTATATAGAACATTTAAACCCATCTAATCAATCAATGTACATTAGAATGATTTCTAAGCCCACTATTTTGTGTTTCGTCTTGAAATAAAGCCAATAAAAAATTGTGTAGGTTATCATTCTAATTTAGCTATTTAACATGGACGACTGCAGTAGAGAGGAATATGCTGTACTTTTATAATGTGTGACTTTGCTAACTTGGTATACATAACTCAGTTTCAGTTTTCTTGGCTACAAAATAAGACTGATAATAACATGGCCTCCTTTGAGGTTTGAGATTATACACTATAATTCATGCAAAATGTATGACACAAGGTTGGACACTTCATAGTATTCAGCCAATATTAGTTATTTAAAGTGCTTATCATGTTAAACTCTAGTTCTGTCAGATGACAGGATTTTTAAAATCTCAAAGGCTATATAAATTTATTATAACATATCCCTCTCCCTTTTCATGTTATCATTTTACTTCTTTGGGAATAGGTCAGTAAGTCTTATGATGGAGTCTCCATTTCCACCATATTTACAATCTCAACTATCTGAATCATAAGTCAACTCGGGGATGGTATTTTAGCTATAATAAACTAATCACAAAATTGAACTTAACATTATAACATAATGGACTTATTCATTGATCTCCAGATTATTTAACAGAAGTTGTAGAAAGGAGATGAGGAAGTTCTAATTGAGCCCCAATTGCACATGAAGTCATTTTATATCCACTCAGCCTTTATTACTATTGGCCTTGACATATTGTACTTACCATGAATGTACAGCATATTTCTCATGTATGATATTTTTTTGCATACTTTCTTCAGCATTAGAAGTTTGCACTAGATGTATTTCTCGTCCGATGTTTAGTGTTTCACTGCTTTTTCAAAAGAAACAGTAGATAGGTTGTGCATAAACAAACTGAGTGTAATTTTGTTCAAAAGCAAATCACTCTAATCATAGAAACCAGATTGAAGCATTTGCTTTTACTGCATTAAAGCTGTTAAATTCTACAGAGTTATTTAGCAATTTAGGACATACTTAGTCTATATAGAAAGGGTATGTCTAGCAAGCTAATCTTACCCAGTTCGAGTAAATATTAAACACTGTAGTTTGAATCATTCTTCCACAATTAGCTCATTGCCTAGGGGAGGAAGATCTGAATTACAATGTGTTATGCATGAAGAGGTGGTTTGGGAAGGTCTCTGCTATGCATTCTTCACAATCCAGTTCTTGAAAGCAATTCAATTTAGCAAGAAGTTGTTAAAACTAAAAGGCATTTTCCAAAACACCAAAAAAAAAAAAAAAAAAAGAAAGACAGTGACTATATTTTACCTTTCAGTACTAGTTTCTATATGACAATCACTTTTAACTTCCTCAAAGTGAGGCTGAAGACATTGATTACTTCAGCTCTCTTCAGCATCCCAGGACAAAGGCCCGGTCTGGAAATACGGAGAGATGGTTTTGAGTTCCAGAGTTGCTGATACACGAAGTGGGATAAACTCCTTCCACTTGTTCACTACCCTGCTGTCAGTCTCGTGTTGGTACTCGCAGCCGCACAGATGCTTCATTGAGATATACATTGAAATGGCAGTTCCACGGACTATCTTATGGCTAGAAATGAAGTGCAAGATGAACTGAAGGCTTAATCAGAAACAAAAAGCTACTCTCTCTCTTTTTTTTTTTTTTTTGTATGTCAAAAAAAGAAAATACATACTGGATTCCAATACATTTAGAGAATTCTTGGCTGGTATTTTTTCAAAATATACCAAGAGTAATTGATATACATATATATGAACTTCAAACCTGGAACTGACTAGCATTTGTCAGTCATGTAAAGATTTGTGGTATTTATTGACAAGAAAATGTTTATTTTATCTCTAGATTTCTTTTTATATTATATAAGTATATAAAAATTAAATTAGGTTAATTCATACCTATGCGAAATCATTTCAATTGACTTCATTCTGGTTGTAATCACTTGCTAAATTTACACCATATGTGTAATCTGGAGTTAGATTTCAACATCCCTTGGGGATTTTGATCTGTGGCGATAGTCATGTGGACCTAAAATTTTTTCCCTTTAAGTTTTACAAATAATAAACCCAGACAACACTTTCTGATGTAAGAAAATTAGGTAATTGTAAGTGTAACATGGATCAGGATGTACCGCCTATCAAAACATGTTCCATTTTCTTTTTGACTCTGTACATACTCACTTTGTATCTCCTGTTCGTTTAGGCTGTTCATTGCTGGAATTGTTTCTAGTAAAAGAAAAAAAAAAGAAGGAAGCCATTTGGAGGTGACATTTTACTGTAAACCGTTAACAAGACAACCATAAGTTTTGCTCAATTGTCTGGTGTGAACCCTTGTTAAAATCCACAGATGTGTCTATCTTGTGTTTCTGTTTGCTTGTCCCACATGAATGAATTCAGCATCTAAAAGAGTAATACGTGTTTAAACGTTGAGATAATTTGGTAAACTTCTGTGGAAAGAGAGAGGCAAGAGGAGGGAAGAAAAGAGAAGAGGGATGAAAGAGGGGTGAGAGGCGAAGGAAAGAGAAAAAGGAAGAAAAGGAGAGCAAGAAGGAAAAGGGAGATAGGATAGTGATCAAGAAGTAGTTAATCTAAATTAAAGAAAATTTTAAAACATGTAGGTCCACTCATGTATCAGAAAACTTACTCCTAGAATATCTCTATTGAGACAAATATTTTATGAGATATTAAACACTTTATCTGTGGAGTTTTCTCACATATTAGACAAACTCTTCCTATGATACCTTCTCAATTCAGTTTCCTTGAGAAGTTTACATTCTTTTTTTTTTTTTTTTTTCTGTGTGACAGTCTTATGGTCCACCTGGTGCTGTTTAATCTGAAATTGGGCTAATTTCCTTGCCGCAAATGTTCCAAAGGTCTTTGTGAAGAATGATGTCACAGATGTGTTTCTACCTTTCTGTTCATACCTCTCTCTCTCCCCAGTCTCTTTTGTCCCATTATTTATATTTTCAATTGTGTCATTTTGCTCTGAGTACATATTTAATTCTTTAAAACCATCTATATTGGAAGATTCTTTATTAGCAGACCCTTTTTGGCTACGTGGTCCATGTTTCCAGATAATTGTATAAGATCATACTAAACTTTCGACAATCTGTACAATTACAGCTCACTCTAGTGCATTCTAATGATGCGTGTAGTACTTTCTAATAAGCAAACAAAAAGTAATTTCAGATACATTTCCATTAAATTGATAAATTATTTTAGGATGAAATTTAAGTCAGTGTTTTAAATTTCTTGCTCATACCAGGAGGACATAAAATTTATGTTCATTCATTCATTTCTTTATATCTTTCCTACTGTGTTATAAAGAACATAACAAGCTTTATAAAATATTTTAGAACTCCAGTTAACTTTAAGCAGGACAGAAATAATTTTGGCAAATTTTCCTTTGCCCATTGCCACTACTTTTTCTACACATTTCAGTAAAGCGAATATTAATCAGTACAATTCAAATGGTTAAGTGGCCGCCTCAAAATTCAAACAAAGCTCAAGCAATAGGTATTTCACACTATTTACCCCAGATCTGTCAAGAGAAGAGACAAATACCTAAAAACATAGGACATTGCTGACATAATTTAAGTCACTGCTAGATTTTCCATTAGGAACATGTCACTGACAGTTTTTAATACATTTAAAAGCTCAAACTGTGAGGTCAACAGACTCGAGTTCAAATCCTGTATCTTCATTTTCTGGACTGTAGCCCCATAAGCCTAATCATTTATTCTCTTTATGCCTCGGTTTTCTTATTATTAAATTAGAATTAAACAAGAAAACAAATATAAAAGTGTTTTATGTGTTTATGTGTTATATCTTCAAGAACTTTATCATTATTTTGATTTAAGAATTATATTTCTACTGAATATAAAAAATTATATTGAAGAAATTATATTCTATTATAATTATTATATTATAAGAATTATAATTATATTATAAGAATTTCTTATATTATAAGAATTATAAGAATTATAATTATATTATATTATAAGAATTTCTTATATTATAAGAAATTCTATTATACATGCTTCCACCAGAAGGAAAAAAGTGCTAAATTTACATAATCATTTACTTATATGTTCCTATATAAAGGATTCATAGGAACAATAGGGTCCTATTAAAAGGATTTATATTTCCTGAAGTATATATAGTTCTTGTTATATCTGAGAAATTATAATTAATATAAAGTGAATTACCACACATACACCCTTCCTCTCTTTTCCAAGAAAAGCAAAGTTGGAGACTTACACGATCCACATATATGTATTTTTATGCTTCGGTGGTATATTACACTTAGTTTAGCTCAATTAGACACAATCGAATGATAGAAGTAGTAAACTAATTAGAAATTACATAAAGCATGGTCAAAATATACAGTGAATATTTACATTAAAAATTATTACAGTAAATCACACATTATAATTAATTACCCTCAAAAAATCCCCCTTGGCTTGAATACACTTGTCCCTTCATTCTTGCCACTTGGCGAAGCAGTTCCAAAGTCTTCTTTCATGAGTGTCTTCAGGAAGCGTGATGAACAATATGGGGCAGCTTACTGCCCAGCGCCGTGCAGTGGAAAGGTGGTCTGGTGAAAAATCGCAGTGTGTCCTCAGCCACCTTTTTCACTCACTTGGCACTGTGCTGCTTCTGCCTTTTCCTCAGAGTAAAAATGACAACAAAAAGAAAAAGTTTTGAATGAATTCAAGATACAAAGGCAGCCACCACCACGTAGCTAAGACAAAGATGAGAGAGGACGTCCAGGTCTCCTTCGTAAGTGCCAAGGCAGATGGGACAGGTGTGTTGGAAGTGACGGGGAGTATGTTGATCGGCCTTAATGACAGTGTGTACTTTACAGTAATAGATTTTTAAAAAATTAAACATTCAATGCATTTTTCAAGCATTTGGCTTTGTATTTAGATTTGCTTCTGGAAAGACTCTAGCTTCAGTTGAATAAATACTAGCAGGAATCAAATTGCTCCTCCAAGTGCAGTATTTAATCCCATCGCAACATGCTGTCTACAGTATTTCATAGTCTACCTTGATAGAATACACTTGAGAAACAACTTTGTTAGAAGTGGTTTTATGTTTATCACATTCTTTTTTGTGAGGTTTTCAAAACAAGAAGGGTTACAAGCTTGACTAACTCACAGCCAGCAGAAATTTTATTGCTATTCTTTTTTAGTAGCTTTAACTGGTACTTATCCCAGAGGGATATACACTAAGAGACAGATGTTAGTTGATTCTTTTTCTTTTCATTTTCCTTAGGCTAGAAACTTTTGTATTTATTAATTGATATAGTAAACCATATGCTGAGTAATTACTACTCAGAGCTTCTAAGCTATATACAATTTTGTTCATTTATCTTGCTGAATTCTGTTATATTTGAAAACAGGAAACCAGAGACATGCTTCTTATAATTTAGTTTAGCATAAAATAGCTTGTGTTATTGGAAATAGCTAAGAGAATACGTATTTTTTTCCTCCTCAAAGGATTACTTTTATGATGTAAAAATAAATGTGTTCTCATTCAGTTAGCTAAACATTTCCATTTACTATTTTAATGACACTTTTCTATTCAAGGAAAAAGATTTCAAGTAATCTTTTAATTTTGTTTTTTCTCTACATTTTTTGTTAGTGTATATTAGTTCTACAGTTAACCAGTTTTATTTTGGCAGAGTTGTGCATGTGTACAACACCTATGTCATTTTCCTCAATATTGCTGTACGTTATCCCTCCCCCCAGTTTTTCGTATTTTGGGAGAGTTTAATATGTAGGTGTATTTTGATCATATTCATACCCTTCATTACCTGCCCTAACCTCCCTTTCCTCTCCTGCTATAATATCCAAAAAATTCAAAGTTTCTTTTCCTCATTTTCAAGTGAAGCAGAATACTCTGGGAAATATATCCCTTGGCAATAACATTTTTTTTTTCAGCAAACGAATATTTTAAATGCACATATGGAACTATACTTTTTCCTTCATAGGATAAAATTTTTGCATTCTAGAACATTATACTCCACACTATAAGAAAAAAGATAGTCTAAGTCATTAGATTCCTTAAACATTTTGAAATGATGTTGTATATCTGTTTTTGCTTTAATATATATCTGATATCTGATGCTGACCTAATCTTCCATACTGAAATAAAATTGTTATTGAAGTAAAAAAAAGCTTAAAAACATAACACAAAATTTCTCATATTTCGCAATATAAGAATCTCATAGAACATTTATAAAACAATGCTAATAGCTAAAACAACTGAAATATTCTTTTTCTTTGGACAATGGTATTCCTTAAAATAGCTTTACTTCAGAAACATTTTCTTGATTCTGTAATTAATGAAATAAAGCAAACAGAAATATGATATTGTAAGAATTACATAATATAATACATATTATGCACTTGGCTTTACTAAATATGTTTATCTTAGCAAATTAGGACAGATTATGATTCTCTGAAATTACTGATCAAAATTTGGTTAATATGCTTTTTTTGGATAAAAATCCTGAAATGTTTTCCTTGTTTGAACTGAAAACAGTACAATAGCAATATACTTACAAAAGGGGAAACATTTTTAGAAATATAAAATGATTGATAACTCTAGAAATTATGTATTCATACATCATATATGAAGTTAAATTTGAGAAGTCATTAGAAAACAAACTTATTTTTATATTACATGTTCACAGTACATGTTTACATTCCATATGTGT
>PVJO010031265.1:0-14532 GCA_004026905.1 Hystrix cristata
TTATCTTCAATGACAAGGTCATGGTTGGCTCTACTTGGTAATGGTGACTTCAGAGAGGGGAAGGGAAAAGAAAGTAACAAAGAAAAAAGCTAAAAGAGGGACAATGGGGGAAGAAAGAGGAGGAAAAAACAAACATACAGACAACCAAAAAAAAAAAAAGAGAGAGAGAGAGTGTGGGTGGGAAAACAGCAGAAGATAGTGTCACCAGAGAGGAGGCCTAGATTTTATGCATGTTGATGGGTTCAGACCCTGCCAGCACACGGACCCAGGCTGCAGTCTTTTGTTCTAGCATGGGCCCTCTCTCTCACCTGGGTGGGGAAATCTCACGGTCAGGAGGCCCCGCCACGCTGCTTTTGGGTGGCCGGGACGGGACCGAGAAGCTTCCTGCCGCCAGGGATCGCGATGGCACACCTCCAGCCCAGGCTGCAGTCTTTTGTTCTAGCGTGGGCCCTCTCTCTCACCTGGGTGGGGAAATCCCACGGTCAGGAGGCCCCGCTGCGCCGCTTTTGGGTGGCTGGGACAGGGTCCCTATGAGGAATGTTATCACTATGTACGTCTAAAATGTACCATTAAAGTAAAATTAAATTTAAAAAAAGAAAAGATCCAAATTCATGCAATAAAAAAAATGAAAGGGGTGAATTCACTACTGAGCCTACAGAAATCCAAGGAATCATCAGCACCTCCTTCAAGAACCTATATTCAAACAAAATGGAAAACACTGAAGAAATGGACAGATTCTTAGAAACATATGAACGACCAAAACTGAATCAAGAAGAGATAAATATTCTAAATAACCCAATATCAGCCATTGAAATCGAAGAGGCAATTAAAAACCTACCAGCAAAGAAAAGCCCAGGTCTTGATGGTTTCACAGCTGAATTCTACAAGAAATTCAGAGATGATCTAATACCACTATTCCTCAAACTCTTTAATGAAATTGAAAAGGAAGCAGTACTTCCAAAATCATTCCCAGAAGCAAGCATTACCCTGATACTAAAACCAGAAAAAGATCCAACTGAAAAAGAGAACTACAGACCAATTTCCCTAATGAATATAGAAGCAAAAATTCTCAATAAGATACTGGCAAACAGAATGCAACGAATTATCAAGAAGATTATACACTATGACCAAGTAGGATTCAGGGATGCAGGGATGACTCAACATTCGCAATGTAATACACCACAGAATCAAAGACAAAAATCACATGATCATCTCGACAGATGCAGAAAAAGCATTTGACAAGATCCAATACCCATTCGTGATAAAAACTCTACAGAAATTAGGAATAGATGGTCTATATCTACATCTGATAAAGCCATCTATGACAAATCAATGGCAAAATGGCAAGCATCACACTAAATGGTCAGAAACTGGAAGCTTTCACACTAAAATCCGGAACAAGACAAGGCTGTCCACTATCACCACTATTATTCAATACAGTTCTAGAAACATTAGCCTGAGCAATCAGGCAAGAGAAAGAAATAAAAGGAATTAGATAGGGAAGGAAGAAGTTAAACTATCATTATTTGCAGATGACATGATACTCTACATAGAAGACCCCAAAAATTCCACCAAAAAACTTCTAGATTTACTAACTAAATTCAGTGGCATAGCTGGATACAAAGTCAACACCCAAAAGTCAATAGCATTCCTATATATCAATAACAAACTCACTGAGAAAGAAATAACAGAAGTTATTCCGTTCACAATTACATCGAAAAAAATGAAATACTTAGGAATCGATCTAACAAAACAAGTAAAAGATCTTTTCACTGAAAACTACAGTACTCTAAAAAAGGAAATTGAAAGGGATATCAGACAATGGAAAGATATCCTGTGTTCTTGGGTAGGAAGAACCAACATAGTGAAAATGGCCATACTTCCTAAACTACCATACAGATTTAATGCAATTCCAATCAAAATACCAATAATAAAAACTTCACAGAATTAGAGAAAACAATTATGAAATTCCTCTGGAACCAGCAGAGACTAAGAATAGCAAAAACAATCCTGGGCAACAGCAATAAGGCAGAGGGCATCACAATCCCCGACTTGAAATTATACTATAAAGCTACCATGATAGAAACAGCATGGTACTGGCATGAAGACAGACCTGGGGATCAATGGACAGGCTAGAAGATACAAAAACAACTCCAAACACATTCAAATACCTCATCTTCAACAAAGGAGTCAAACACCCTCACTGGAAGAAAGATAGCCTCTTTAATAAATGGTACTGGAAAAATTGGCTTGCCACATGCCGGAAACTAAAACGGGATACATGTCTCTCACCACATACCAAGCTAAAGTCAAAGTGGCTCAAAGACCTAAACATTAAAACGGAAACACTAAATCTACTGGAGAATAGAATAGGAAGAACTCTCACAGACATAGGTGTAGGGAAAAAAATTTATGAACAGAACCCAGTCTGCACAGGAAACAATACAAAGAATCAGTGCTTGGGACTACATCCTGTTAAAAGGCTTTTGCACAGCAAAAGAAATCACCAATAGAGTGGGGCAAAAACCCACAGACTGGGAAAACATTTTTGCCAGCTGTCCCTCAGACAAAGGTCTAACATCTAGAATATATAAAGAACTCAAAAAAATCAAAACCCCCAAATTTAAAGACCCTATCCAAAAATGGGCATCAGAAATAAATAAACATTTCTCAGATGAAGAAAAAAATAGCAAATAAATATATGAAAAAGTGTTCAGCATCATTGGTCATTCAAGAGATGCAGATCAAAACAACGCTAAGATACCATCTCACTCCAGAAAGAACAGCAATTATCAAGAAATCAACCAATAACAAATGCTGGCAGGGCTGTAGGGCAAAAAGAACCCTCCTCCACTGTTAGTGGGAACATAGATTGGTCCAGCCACTGTGGAAATCAGTGTAGAGACCACTCAAAAAAAACTACAACTAGAGGTTGCATTTGACCCAGCTATTCCTCTGCTTGGTATCTCCCCAGAATAAAAATCATCATATCACAGTGATATATGCACATCCATGTTCATAGCAACACATTTTTAATAGTGAAGTCTTGGAAACAACCTAAATGCCCAACAACTAATGAATGGCTAAAGAAGATGTGGTTTTTGTACACAATAGAGTACTGCTCTGCCATAAAAAAGGATAAATTAGAGACATTTATAGGTAAATGGATGAACCCTTGAGAACATACTCTTAAGTGAAATAAATGAGACACTCATCAGTGCACATCAAGTTGTTTCTCTGATATGAGAAACCGTAAGTGTAAATAAGGACAAAGAAGTATAATAGATATTATGTTAAAAAAAAAGTATTCAAATGAGAGGAGAACTAGATAGGGAGAAGGGGTAAAAGAAGGAAGGGAAGAAGAAAAGAAAGGAGAAAGGGTAAAAATGTAAATAAACCTGCTGCAATAGGGAAGGGTCGGGGAATGGAAGGGAGGGGTGGGGATGAAGGGGGGAACCAAGATATATCATGTACAGGTACAAAATAACCATGTTGAATATGATTATTATGTATACAATGTACCAATACATGTTCTTGGTAAAAAATAAAATTAAAAAAAAGGCAACAGGTTAGATATAAGCTAATAGGCAAAGGGTCCAAGGGAACAAGAAGAGGGCAAAGGGAGAGGGGAATGGAAATCCAGAGGAATAATGATATCTTAAAAACAAGAACCTAATAACCCAAACTTAAAACAGTGACACATACACTAGGTAATACAGTAATTTTATGTAGTTGTGACTTAATGCTGCATCTATGTGGTTGTTTACATTACTTGTTGTCATAAGCAAAAGGCACAATGTATTGTGGTCTGTAAAGTTTGTGTAATGAGCTGTAAGTCTGTGTAATTTCGGATAAATTTTAATAAAAATCTATAAAAAAAAAAGCTGACAGGCAGGACATGAAGAGAAAACCAGGTGCACAAATGATAAGCCACCCCACCTCCAATAAAATACAAAAAAAAAAGGGAGGCTAACTTTAAGGCAGTATATATTCACAGCTATGCACCAATACATACACTAATATACATGTGTATTCACTCTAGGATCATTATGGAGCACAATCAATGTCCACATCCACCCTTACTAACTCTAAGCCAACCAAGAATAAGGCACTCCCTTGCCAACTCACCACCCACCCCAAAAATAAGGCCTTAAAAGGTACATCAAGGACAAGTAAACAAACAAACATTAAAAAGCTGCACATAGACGCCAGAAGAAATGACATTAGGCAGAGGTGCCTGGAAGCCAATCCAGTCATAGCAAGTTCAGAGGGGAACTTGACCCCCCATAAAAGCAGCCAGGAACAAAGGGCTCATGGGTCCTCCATCTTTCTGGAGGCCCCTACCTTGGTTCTTTCTTCTCAGGGTAGCTGTCTATCTTCTCCTTTCTACCTCCTTTTCCTCTTTACAAATAAAGTGTCTTCCTTTTGTTAAACTTTGTCGCTCTAATTTATTATTAGGGCCAAGTTACCATCCCAGTGGGCTGTGTGGACAACAGAGCAGTGGTGTTTATCTCCAAGATATGACAGATTGGCTGTTACATGGCCTACACACTTAAAGAAATACACATTGAGTCAGGTGTGATGGTGCATGCCTGAAGTCCCAGCACTCAGTAGCTGAGCCAAGAGGATCTTGAGTTTGAAGTCACGCTGGGCTACATAGTGAGACAGTCTCATTAAAAACAAAAAAGAGGGCTGGGGATTTAGCTCAGTGATTAGAGTGCTTGCCTTGCAAGCACAAGGCCCTGAGTTCGATCCCCGGCACCACAAAAAAAAAAAAAAAAAGAAAAAAGAAATACTCACTGAGGCTGGAACAAGGAAGATATTCCCACACAAGGTGACAAGTCCAGGACCTGCTCTGAGGACTCTGTGTCTTGGTAAGATAATGTTTCAGGGCCAGAGTTCATTTTCATGTGGCCAAGAAGAGGCAGGAAAACCATACTGCCCTCCTCTTGTCCCTCTCCATGCCACCTTCTCTCCCATCCACTTGTGCCATGTCTCCTATGTCCACATCTGTTCTCAGCCCTTGCACAATTTGCATGGGGACAGTCTTCAGCCTCAAGGGCCCAGGCCACAGAGAAACACTCAGCGAATATTCAGGGGAAAGACTATACCAACCTGATGACCTCTTGCAGGAGACATCCGGGGCCTTTCCTGGGGGCAGTTACCTGGTGGGACTGAAAGGCAAGGTCTAGGACACACTGCCTGACACACTGGGGACTCCCTCAGCCACCTCAGGGAGCCGGCAGCTGGTTCAGGTCTGCCTTGAGGTGGGCAGCGGGGAGGGGAGTGCTGGGAGCTTGTAGGCACCTCCAGCAGACACAAGGTAGTAGGTAAAGATGACCAGAAATTTTCCTCAAGGAGTGCACCTCCCTTACCTCTCCCTGTTGAAGAGCTGGGCCTTTGGTCAGATTTGGACCTGACCACACCTTGCCAAAGCATAGATGGCCTTCACCCAAGCACCCAGGCATAAGCCAGGGCCTGGCGTTAGTTGGCCCTCAATAAATTTATGTTGATGGATTTAGGTCTGGGAGATTGTGGTCTTGCAGGGAGTAGAGAGGAAGATGAGGGAGGCGGTCTTCTGTTTCTAAGATGGTTTGCCAGCAGGCCTGATGCAGACAGAACAGGCTTTGGTACCAGATGCATACCTCAGATCCCCAATAAACAGAATCACAGTATTTGTCCTTTGTGACTGGCTTCCTTCACTCAGCACGTTCCTCAGGTTCATAGCATCTTATGCAACACACCTGTCAACACTCCCCTTTTCTTGCTAAATAGTAATCTGGGGATCCAATCCAGGACTTCATAATCCTCAGCAAGAATGCCATTCTCCCACTAAGATACATCCCAGTCCCTTTTGCCTATTGTTAATAGTGCCACCATGAACACTTAACATGCAAGTTTCTGTGTGGATATGCAGTTATTTCTACAGGGTAGATATGCTGGAGTGGAAATACTGACTGTAGGATAACCATTTAATCTTTTGAGGAACTACCAGACTGTTTTCCAAAGCGGCTGTACCAGCATTTCTAATTTCTCCATATTCTCACAAAAATTTGTTGCACATTTTTTTTTTTTGAGACAGGGTCTCACTATGTATCTCAGGTTGACCTTGAACTCACTCAGTAGTGCAGGTTGGCCTCAAACTCACAGCAATCCTCCTGCCTCAGCCTCCTGAGTGCTACAATTACAGGCGTGCCCCGCCACACTCAGCTTGCCTTTTTTTTTTCAAACCAAAAAATAATCAGGGTTTGTGGGTGTAGTTCTGTGACAGAGCACTTTCCTGGCATGCCTGAGGCCCTGGGTTGGATTCCTACCATTGTGGGAGTGTAGAAGAAGGGTTAACTATCTTTCCAGACATCTGTAGCCCCAGCCACTCAGGAGACTGAGGCAAAAGGCTCACTTGAGCCCAGGAGTTTGAGGCCAGCCTGGCAAACATGGTGAGATCCTGTCTCAAAATAGTCATACTGGTAGATTTAAAGCAGTATTAAATTTTGGCTTGCATTTCCTTAATTGTTAACGATGTTGAACATCTTCACCAGTTCCTCCACACCATCTGTGTATCTTATTTGGTGAAATGTCTACGCAAATCTTGGACAGCTGGCCAAAGGCCGCAACGACAGTGGTCATGAAGCGTCTGCAGGAAGCCTGCCACATGCTGAGGACTTCAAAACGAATGTCAACATTGTATTTGTTGTGCTGACCCAAAGGGACGAAGATTCCCTGCAGGCTCTCAGGTTTGGAGTCACAGCCAGCGCTGCCCTAACTCAGTGGAACAGAACGAGAACATCCCACCCTCTCGGCCCGAGCACGAAGGAAGACAGCAGTGTGCACGAAGGCCCTTCGTGATTAGCTCCCACCAGGCCTTCTGATGACACATGATTTCTACACTTACGCATGAGAACTTGAGGCCGGAGACAACTCAGTCACTTCTCCAATGCTGCATGGTTCAAAGTGGGGTGGTTCGAAACTTGAACTCACGGGAAACGTGAACGCCAAGGCCTACGCCTTTCCCAATGTACCCCTGCCGCCGGCACAGGCAGCAACCTCAGTGGGGACCGGGCACCAGGCATGGGCTGCCTGCCGGGGCAACCACAGCTCAGCCGGGCCACATGGACACACCAGGAAGGGGGAGCTTCAGGGCCGAAGGACACAGACGGCCCCAACCACTGACCAGCAGCACAAGCAGGTGAGTTTATTCCCTCCAGACCTTGGCATACCTTGGCATCTTTTACAAAGTGAGGAGACAAACAACCCCCTCAGAGGGCAGTTGTGTGCCTGGTATGGGGCCCAGCCCACAAGAACACCAAGAGCTTTCTCCTCTGTGTCTGGGTCCCTCACGCCACAAAGGCCACTAGCTTTTCTGTCATTAGCTTTGAGTCATCCCAAAATGCAATGTCTTAGCCAGCCCTGGACTAAGTCCCAGCACTCTGGAAGGCTGAGGCAAGAGGATCACAAGTTTGAGCCCAGCCTGCACAATTTGTGACCCTGTCTCCAAATAAAAAATTTCAAAGGACTGGGATGTAAATTAATGCGAAAGCCCTGGGCTGAATCCTCAGTACCCCACAAAAAAACAAAAACATAAACATCATACCCTATCTGGACCCTGACCCTGGGAACAGGGTTGAAGCAGGGTCCTTGCAGCCCCCAGGGCCTGACCAGGTATTTTCTCTTCTCCATACTTCCTGCCCTTGGACAACACAGAAGAACCCAGTAAGGGTCTTGAGTATTTTAGAACAGTGACTGATGACAGAACATAAGAAAAGCAGCATAAAAACTAAACTTTATTAAAGCAGCAAAAATCAGCACTAATAACACTTTCTTAATGACACATCCACAGCACAGGGCAATGCCACACACTTCACATTAGAACAAACCTCAATCACTCGCTTCACATGTTACCTCCCTGCCTTGGTGCCAAATCAAAGTGCCTTGGTCTCCGGCTGGAGGACCAGACCTTCCAACCAAGCCAGGCACTGATTCGGGTACCAGGCCCTCTCTGTCAAAACAGGGAAGCGTACAAGGTCAGGTCTGGCTTTCGGTGACAAACACCCCTTCAGATCATCTTCCTACATAGGACACAAGAAGAAACTAGCGCTGCCTGCCTGGTGTGAAGAAATTCGAGTTTTTACCACCAGGATATGAAACACCTGCATGTGCCCAGAGCCTGCACAGATAGGAACTCCTCAAGGGCTCTGGGTTGCAGGGAGGAGCCGGAGGCCTCAGTCCTTCTTGCCTCCTGGGACCGGACTCCTTGTAAGGAGCTTCCCTGGGCTGGCCAGTGTAGACACTGTGGGGGATTCCAGCTTCACTCTGTCTAGCAGGGTCTTCTTAAGGGCAGCTGGGGAGATCTTTTCTTGGTCAGCCATGGACTGCAGCTCCCTGCAAACAAAGTCCCAGACAGATTCAAAAAAGGAAACAAGCCTTGCAGCCAGAGCTTGGAGTCTTCACTATGCACACAGCCCCAGACCCTTAATTTGACTCCACCAAAAATTAGAATCCCAAACCAAATGCTCCCTCAACCTTCATGAAAATACTATTTAAGTAAGTTATATCTCATCTGATCTGAGCTAGAAACAGAGCTCAACTAGTATCCGATCCTGAGGAGGGAGCGTGGATTAAAACTCAGAGTCAGAGACTCGAAGCCAAATCCTGCCTCCATCATCTGTGGCCAGTTTGACTTTGAATTTCCCCATCTACATTATCAAAGTTAATCCCAGCTATCAGCAGTGTGGTGAGAATTACATAAGGCCTACAACCTCTTAGCTAAACAAAGTCTAGTAAATCGTGCTTCCCATTTATGCCAGAGGTTGCAATTTTTTGAATTTGAAAAATTAGATCTTGGTAATGAACCTGACCAGCGGGATATAAATACCCTAACATCCAAATGGTTGGTGCGCCAATGATGGAACCCTGAGCGAAAAAGAACAGACCATAAACTCCAGCACTGCTATGACCCAAGGCAGCAGGAAAAAAGGACAAGATGGTGCCCGGCCCAGCCCAACCTAGCCCAGGGGTGTGAAATAACTCACCGTGTTCGGATACATGAGGCCTCGACTGCATTGATGAGCAGAGAGCGGAAGCCCCCACTCTCTAGGAAGTGCAGGGCATGAATGGTGGCCCCCCCAGGGGAGCAGACGTTGTCCTTAAGCTGGCCTGGGTGGTCCTCTGAGTCCAACAGCATCTTGGCAGCTCCCTATAGCACAAGGAGCATTAAAAGAGAAAGCTACCCTACACCCCTGCTCCTGGCCAATCCCAACCAGTATCTCAACCAGTTTCCCAACCAGCCCATCCCCAACTCAGTGACCTATGAGAACCTCTATCACATAGTCTGGTCCCAAACATGTAGGGAGAAGACACTGACCAGTAAGGCCTGGGCCCCCAGTCGGACTGCAAGGCGTCGTGGCACACCCATCTTCACCCCGCCATCAGCCAGCGCATCCAGGGCCATGAATGCCTAGGGAGAGACACTTACTGAGCCAGAGGGCTGGCACTAGAGGCTCTCTCCATGGTCTGCTTTTGTGATGACTGGAACTAGCTCCAAGGGTTAGCTTCCCCCTCCAGCCAGCCATGCCCAAGAGGAGCCACACCCCCAGCCCAGTCTGCCAGCCTGCCAGCCAACCCATCCTGCTGCAGGCCTAGGTCTCCCAAAGACGAGTGAGTCGGTGAAGGCCTTACATAGGCAGGCCCGCTGCCACTGAGCCCCGTGATGGCATCGATCAGGTCTTCTTCCACTTCCGTGCAGAAGCCCACACTGCTCATCAGCTGTTCCAGGAGCTGCCCATCCTCCACCAGGGCATGGGTGCCTGTGGCATACACAGTGGCACCCTCCCGTACTACCACAGGTGTATTTGTCATGCAGCGAATCACTTTGGGGGCCAGCTGGAATGCCATTAGCTTCTGGAGCAAGATAGAGGGCCAAATGAGTGGCCAGGGCACAGCTCTAACCCATCAGCTGCCAATTCCAGGCCACCCTCCTCCCACACACAGGGTAAGAGGGTAAAGGGTTGACCTGAGCACCTTCTCCACAGAGCTGATGGTAACGCCAGCAGCGCAGGAGACCACGATGTGCCTGGCTTGCACGTCTGCCCCAATCTCATCCAGGATGAAGGGGATAATGTGCGGCTTCACCGCCAGGAACAGGACATCGCTGTGCCGCACGGTTTCCTTGTTGCTGCGGGTCAGGTTCACACCCATCTTCTGCAGGAGGAGACAAGCTAACAGTGCCGTGCATCCTAGCTAAGCTGAAACCACTCAGAGAGGAACTGAGCTCCCTGCCAAGCCCACTCTGGCAGATGCAGCCACGATTCCTTGCTCTGTGCCCTCAGGTTTCTCCCCTTACCTCAGAAAACAGTTTTCCACTCCTGCTACTTGGCAAGTAAGTACAGGTACTGAGCATGACAAGTTTCTCCACAGTAGCCAGAAAGTGGTTGTCCCCTCCCTCATCCTCACCAATCTGACACACAAGGCTCCCTTTGCCAGGTGAGAAGGCTCCATGGTGGACAGGGGACAGGCAAAAGGAAAGGGGAAATGCTAGCACCCCGGGGTTGGAAGCAGAGCTGGTCTGGGCCTCATTCTAACCCCAGCCACTCAACTCCCCAGATCACAGGCTTCTCCATGGACCCCAAACGGAGAAGCAGGGCCCTCCAGTGCGAGGACATCAGCCCATCCATCCTACACACAGGCGCTGCCTGTCACCTGCCTCCTTAGCCACCTCTCCTACACTGCCCAGATTTTGGAAGAAGATTTGGAATTACGCTTTTGGAGAGACGAACAATTAATTCATCAGATTCTTTCCCAGCATGCTCATTCATGCTTCAGGATACCAGCAAAGTGGCTACTGTAAATGAGGAAACAGCTTCAGCGTGGCTACTTCGAGAACACACAAGTGATTAAGAAAAATGAGTCTTTATTAAGCTCCCGCTACATACCAGATGCTTTCCGTATGTAATCATCTCCGCTCATCCTCTCACCATCCCAGTGTCTGGAGTGAACCCGAGTCGACCCACCTGGGGGCTTCACCTCACTCAGCTGCCCCTCAGAAAGTAAAGGATGGTGATGACCCTGAGTCGGGGCCTAGAGCGTCACCTCATCCTCTCCTGGGCCTCCTCCACCCTCTTCTCTACGCCGCTGCGCCCCACTTACCCTGAGCGCAGACACGGTGGGCAGATCCATTTCCGGGGAGCTGGCGATTATTTTGTGAGCCGACAGGATGCCTGCAGAATAAATAGGGCTTTTTAACTGCGGACGATGGCCGGCCGAGTTGCCATGATTTCCCTGGGAAAGCAGGATCAGATCTCACGGCTGCTCTAACAGTGCCAGGCTCCACACGCAGGCAATCGGTTACACGGGCAAGACACAAGTCTCACCCTCCCCGCGAGGCACCGAGTCCTCTTTCATTCATTCCCGCGAGCATGCAGGCACGCCGGTGGGGTGCAGTGTAGGCCAGGTCCAGGACCCGCCCGGATCCGCCGCCCGCCTCCTCGCTCTCACCTGCGGCCGTGAAGCCCCGGGCCAGCGCACAGGCCAGCTGGCCCGCGCCGATGAAGCCCACGCTCATGTTGGTGGCTCGCGGCTCCCGGCGGCCGCAGGAACCTGGTGAGCGCGGCCCGGGATGCGCCGCTAGAGAAGGGCGGGGCGCGAGAGGCCTCACTGGCAGCCAGCCGAAGAACCCGGATAGCGGGCCTTCCGGTCGCCCAAGGGCCGACAGCTGCCAGGCCCCGCGCCTGGGCGGAACCGCGCAGCCCCTCTCCTAAACGCTCTGGCCACTGGCCTAGCGAGAGCCACGTGGCCAAGACGGAGGGCCAATCCGCGCCCGGGAGAATGGGGAGGGCCAATCCGCGGCCGGCAAAGGCCGTGCGCCCGCCTCCTCCGCTCGCGCCAGGCGGGCGGCCCCTGGCGGTGCAGCGTGCGCCCTCCTCTCGGCGCCGCCTCGCAGTCAGCGCGACGCCAGGTGAGGGCTGAGCCTGCCGAGGTCCGCCCGCGTCCTCCTCGCGTGGGTTTTGTCATTCTCAGCCCTCAGGGCTGCCGGCTTGAGATGAATGTACTCCACCTGCGGGAGCTGGGATCCCTGGGCTCAGAGAGACCTCCGCAGACCTCGGCTGCGCCCGCGCTCCGCTTCCCCCCCGGAGGCTGCGGTCCGTGCGTTTAACTTGCACGGGCCGGGCGAGTCCGTCCTAACCAGATTGCCGGGGGCGCCCGCGGTCCGCCGAGGAGCTAGGGCTGCAAGGACGAGCGAGACAACGTTCCTCCTGCTGGGCCAGTGTCCCCGCCCACGCCGCCGCCGCTTGCTTTTTTAAAAGCTCCACTACGGTGGCGTTACCAGTGTCATCAGTAGGAAATACAAGCATGGTGCCGCACGGAACCAGCGGCAGAGAAGAGTGCTAATTCTAAAAGATTCATTGAAAAAGAATTACGTACATATTAAAATGTCAACAGCACAACTCGAGATGGAGATCGGTGGTAGAGCACTTGCCTCGAATGCATGAGGCCCTGGTTTGCAGCTGCAGCATAAATAAATAAAAATAAAAAAAGTAGCCCGGGTATGGTGGCGCACACCTGTGATCCCAGCACTCCAGAGGCTGAGACAGAAAGGTCACCGCGAGTTCAAGGCCAGCCTGGGCTACATAGTGAGTTAAAGGCCAGCCTGAACTATATATCTTGTACTGGCTTGGAACTTGTAGCGAACCTCCTGCCTTCTGAGAGTGCTGGGGTTACGGGGGTGCACACCACGTCTGGCTGTGTTTTGTTTTGTTTTTTATTTTTTCAATACAGGGGATTGAACCCAGGTCCTTTACTCCGAGCTACATCCCCAGCCCATTTCGTATTTTTTTATCTTGAGACAGGAGCTCATTAAGTCACTAAATTACCCAGGTGGGGCTTGAATTTGGGATCCCAGAGTGTTGGAATTACAGATGTGCCTCGCCATACCTGTCTTGTTTCTTTACACTATTATTTTCTATACACACTTTTCCCACCACTGGAAATAGAAGTGCACATGTCATTTTGACATGTCTGCAGTAGACATAAGCATTTCCCAATGTCACCAAACATTTGTTTATAATAAGATTTTAATGACTATCATTCCATTATGTGGATGTACCCGTATTAATTTAACTGTTTTCCAAAAATTAACATTAGGCTTATTAGTTGAGCCAGGTTCTGGGTACACAGGTATGACTAAAACAGAAAAGTTCCTGTCCTCACGAAACATCAATTTTTAAAGTTAGGATTCATAATACTGTGATGAGAATTTTACCTCACTCCTTAATTATTTCCTTAGTATGGGTCTCTAAAAGTGAGCCTTCTAGGGTTCAGGGGTTTGGGATATTTTTTTTTTAGTTCGTTGGTGATGTGGGGTCTCAATCCCCAGAGCCTGGCATGTGCTAGGCAAGTGTTTTATCACTGAGCTACATTCCCAGCCACTTGGGCTTGATTAAGTTATATTAACTACGCAGATAGTGGGTTTCTGTGTGACATTCCCTTACATGCACACAGCATGTACTAATCAAATCCAGCCTCCCTTTATACACCTTCCCCTGCTTCCCAGCTGCTAGTAATCTCTTCTACATTCAGATTGGCTTTTGTTTAAACTTCCATGTGAGAGAACATGTGACATGTGTTTCTGTGTCTGCTTTATTTCACTTAGCATAATGTCCTCCAGTGTCACCCATTTTGCTGCAAACAACAGGATTTTATTCAGCTTTGTGGCTAAGTAATATTCCATTGTGCACACACACATCTCCTACCGGTCTGTCTTTGCATGTTCAGATGGATGCACAGGCTGATTCCATATCTTAGCTACTCGTTTGGAGCTTTAAGAGCTCTTGTGGCAGCACTGCAGCCAGCAATGGGCTCTGAACCAGAAACCTGACAGCTCAAATTAGCCTTGGAAAGAGGGCCTTCTGATGGCGCCCTTGGAAGAAGAACGGGGAACCCGCTGGAAGGTACACCCATGGAAGTCAGACCTCCAGGACAGAACTAGAGCTGAGCACTGCCAAGCCCTTCCTCTCTCTGTCTCTCCTCTACGTGCCTCTTTCTAGTGGAGGTGTTTCTGTGCGGGGACAATGCACCTAGCACTCCTTCACGGCCTGCTTCCTAAGGCTGCCAATTCCAGGAGAGATGCTCTGAACTCCTCCCAGTCCACTAGAGGCCCCACAGGCCCAGTGGCTTTGCTCAGCTCCAGTGTGGGGAGACTCTAAGCCTGGCCTATACCACAGAAGGCTGCACCAGAGGTGATGTGTGTCCAACCACTGACACGCCCACCTTTAGCTAGATGCCCTGGTGTCTCCTGCCTCAGCTTCCAGGAGCAAGGGTAAAACAGGAGGACTGCAAGAGCCTGAGAAAGGAGGCTGTGTTGTGACCCCAGCAGTGTAAGACTGGCCAACATAAGGAAGGGAGCAGCAACCATGCCTGCTCTCCAGAGCTTGAATGTGGGAGCTGCTGACCAGATGCTGGTTATGGGACCAGTAACATGGCTCAGGGGCAGAGCCTGTGAGAGTAGTAGAGCCAGCAAGAGGTCATGAGTTCCATCCC
>PVJO010031266.1:0-14508 GCA_004026905.1 Hystrix cristata
AAGGCTTCATCCCCTCCCTGGCTCCTCCCTTCTCTCCCTGCTTCCTGGACATCATGCAGTGAGCAGCTCCCTTCCACCCCTCTGCCCTGCTCGAGACTATGGACTGCAGCCATGAGACAGAATAAACATCTCTAAGTCGCTGGCATCCGGTTGTATCCCAGCAACGAGAAAAGAGACTAAGATGAAACATTTAAAAGGCCAAGGGTCAAAGGTAACTAGAACATAGTGACTGGGTCTATTTCTGTGAAGGAAAGACAGGTCTCAAACTTACTAGCTATATCCAGAAACGCGTCACAAGCAATCTGCAGTTACTACTGAGATACAAGCATGGCACTATCATTTACAGCTCTACTAATTAGCAGAAAATGATAGTCACCTTGTATACAACCACATCTTCATGTGCCATTTCCAACCTTACTCCAGAAGAGCCAGCAGGCCGCATTTCCAAAGGGCATCACACAGTGTCTCTGCAAAGCGACTCTGCCGCCCCATCAACAGTGTCTGTCTCCTCCTCCTGAACCAGGGCTCATCCCGGACGTCCCAGGACCTGCTGTCACCGACGGACACGGGAAACTTGTGAAGCTGGGTGGCCAGGGCCTGCAGCGGTCCCCTTGGCCTCAAGGACTCACTCATGAACATGGTGGCCACGCTGATGGAAGCCAGAGAGGTGCTGCCGACAGATACGCAAAGCGCCGAAACATCCCAGCACTTGCCCAGCGCCAACAGCCCACAGAGGAAGGAGGGTGTGGGGGCCTCCTCGCCAAAGCTACACCGCTTCCTCCTCCCCCCACCCAAGACCTCCTCTGTCCTTCTTCCTCCCTGATGTGTCTGCATCTTATCTCTTATGACACCTCCCAATAAGGGCATTTTAAAATCTCTCTGCCCACCCCACAGTAGCGTGTGCTGGAGGAAAATCGCTGCAGGCGATAGAGAGATGGGGATGGGATATGGCCCTCGGCCTTTCATGGAAGCAGCTGAAATCCCTCAACCAGACAGACAAGGCCTAAACAAACACGGCTGTGGGCAGGGTGACCAGTCGGGAGGACGAGGAGAGACAGCCATAGCTCCGGGACAACCAAGCATGTGCCTTGTTTTCTTCTCAAGAAACGCGGTAGACGCGCCACGTCACCACCCCCACCTATGGCTTCCAACACCCTCCTCCTCCTCCCAAAGAAAGGCTCCAGGAATGCAGTGACTTTAAACTGAAGCCCCTTTCCGAGGCGCCCGTGGCAGGTGGAGAGCAGAGACGTGTGTGCTCCCAGCCATAGGCGGCTCCCTGTCGCAGCCTCCTGAGCAGGAGGAGCATCACACGAGCCATGTCAGCCCCCCTGCTCCCAACAGGCCCCTGGGACCTGGGATTTTCAGCTGAACCCAGAACGAGGTGCCCTGATCAAGTTCCTGGTTCCCACGGGCCCTTTGGCTAATGGTGACATGGAGAAAGTGGCCATCCCCAAAGAGATGACCACAGGACCTCACAAGTGGAACCAAAAGGACTGAGCTGGGTGCTTCCCCAAATTCATGTGGCCTCAATGCCCTCATCATCCATTGGCTTTGGTTCAAAGCCCAAAACAAATGCCACACCGCGGCACTCCAAGGTGAGGAAGCATCCGTAATCATCCCCGAGAAGCCGGTTTGCTGACAAAGAAAAGACACAAAACTATAGCAGTCATCCATGAAGAAAATGGTGCAAGTCACGAAGGGGCGCTGAGGAAAATCCCCCTCGAAGACATGCTGTCTGAAGCATCTAAGGGTGCTGCCTGCATAACTCGGTTTTGACCAGTGTCCCTCGTGCTAGGGCAGGCTGGCAAGAAAGAGAAAACTTACAGTCGCAGGGGTCAGCAAACCTCAGAAGCGATTTCCAAGGCCAGCTGGCCAAGTCTGAATGCCCACAGGGACACGTTCCCCGAAACGCGGCCAATCCCACCGCTGCCGGAAGCGAACCTTCCACACAACCCTGCCTGGGGGCATCGCCCACCACTTACATCCCAAGCCACAGCCCAAGAGCCCCAGAAGTCCAGCCTCCCCCACCTGACTGGCAGGTGAGGCCTCTCACCCGCCCTCAGTGGACAGGAAGTCCCTTCCGATCTGCCCACTGGCCACAGCTGGAGTCCAGGCCATCCTGGGTTCTCCTGGGGCAGTGCTAAGCTTCCCTTTGGGGCTCCCCAAGGGGCAAGCGACTCCCCACAAATGCTTTTTAAATATAAAGGGAAAAAAATCCCCCCAATCAAAAAGGTTTTCGATCATGATTCTGAAAATGGTATTTTTCATTTTACAGTATGCTTTATTCGTTCAGCCCTTCTGTCTTCCTGTCCTGCCCCTAAAGGAGACTGCCTGTTGGTTATTCCTAAGACCCTGTGCATGGGGGAAAGTGTCCACTGGTGGGGCGGGCTAACAGCCCAGATCCTCCCACACAGGTCCATCAAGAATGTAGATGTCACACCTGTAATCCCAGCCAGATGGGAGGCTGAGGCAGAAGGGTCACAAGTTCCAGACCAGCGTGGGCAGTTTAGTGACTTAGGGGCTGGGGATTTAGCTCAGTGGTAGAGCGCTTGCCTAGCAAGCACACAGCCCTGAGTTCGATCCCCAGCACTGCACCCCCATTAGTGACTTTGGGAGATTCTGTCTCAAAATTAAACATAAAAAGGGCTGGGGATGTAGCTGAGGAGGTTCGGTCCCCCGCACCGCACACACAGAACAGCGATGCCTGGCACGCTGCGCGTGAGACAGCTGGAGTCCAATGCTCGAACACACACAGAAACTGGCAGCTGCTCCTGGCGGGCAGAGAGTGCGCGCCCCGTGAGCTATTTCTGGGCTCAGCGGAAAACAGGGGTGGGCGCTTTCTGAATCCTGGCCTAAAATTAATAGCTTTTACAGAAAAGGGGGAGGAGCCTTTGGCCAAACAGCAGTTTCATTTTAGAGTCCTGGGGAGGGTGGGGGAGTCAAATGTCAGCTATGCGTTTTGGCCCTGCTGCTAAAAATGCGGCTGGAAGAAGCAGGACTGGGGGCTCTGGACCAAACGCAGCCTCCTGGGCGGCCGGATGGGAGAGAGGGCGGCGGCTCAGACAGAAACTCTGTGCCCATCACAAAGCCATCGAGGAGATTGCGACACCAGGGGCACGGGCGGTCACAGAGCCGGGCCCTCCCAGGCCTGTGGGACTTCCCTGAGGTCTGGTGGTGACAGCGCCCACACAGCCACCCTAACCTCACTCCATCCGGCGGGCCAGGCGCCGGGCGGGGCGAGCACAGTCTCCTCCCGGGGAGGGGAGGACAGGGCAGCTCAGTGCATCCCACAGGGGACTCCTCCGCGCAGGGGGACAGCAGGTCTGGGAAGAGAAGGGCAGGAGGGCCGCGGAGCGCAGCAGCTCAGATTTAACCACGCCAGAGAACACACTTGCCACCATGAAGTGAGACAACCCGGTCCTGACAAGCTGGCCACAGTCACAGGCAGCTTCAGAAGCCCCAGTGTCCCCACACCTGTGTCTTCCCTCGGTCTCACTTCCCTAGGTCTCACAACAGTCCCACAAATAGCGTCAGTTAATCTTTACAACAGTGTTAAAGGTCAGCTGTCAAACATCAGGACAAACACACACTGGCAGGTTCGTACGTGGAGAGCCACCTTCGCCCAGCCCAACAGGCCTCGCACCTGGGCCCGGCTCCATGTCCACGCAGAGCAGCACCCAGGAAATGTCTGTTGAATGGGCTGGTTTAAAAATTAACTGCCTAAACTGGGTGTAGTGGCGCACGCCTGTAATCCCAGCACTCGGGAGGCAGAGGCAGGAGGACTGCCATGAGTTTAAGGAAGCCTGGGCTACACAGTGAGCTCAAGCCCAGCCTGAACTACAGAGCGGGACCCTGTCTCAAAAACAACAACAACAAAAAATTAACTGCCTAGCCAGGCCTGGTTGTGTACCCTGTAATCCCAGCACCCTGGGAGGCTGAGGCAGGAAGATCTCAAATTCAAGCCCAGCTTGGGCAATTTAACAAGATCCTGTCTCAAAATAAAAAGAAGAAAAGGCTGTGGAGGTAGCTTAGTGTCAAGGCCCTGGGTTCAATGAAAAAAAAAGGCCTCCCCTTTTAGAGCAAGGTAGGGAAATGCCAGCCAAGGCCACAGTGCTCGCATTGTTCTGGAGCATCTCTGCCCCTCTGTGCACAGTCACCATCCAGGCACCCCAAGGACATCCTGCCCCTCCTCTGCGTGAGGCAATGGGGGGCCTTGCGGGAGAACTTAGAAGCCCAAAGCTGAGACCACAAGAGCAGCGCCACACTGTGCCGCTGGAGGGCTTTGTGACTCAGCCCACAGTTGTTGCACCCTCCCCTGAGGAGAGACAGGGACAGCCTGCCTCAGTGTACCCGGGTTACCTCCCCATCCCTCCCCTCAGACACTGTCACCTTCTGAGAAAGGGGCAGAGACGCAGCCCCTAACACTGCCAAGCTCAGGCAGGGAAGTGGAGCTTGTGACAGCTCCCAGAGCGGCCCTCCCTCCCCTCAGGCTTGACTTTGAACCAAAGTAGGGTCAGATTGGAAGGATTGAATTTAGACCATTTGACCCAATCAGGAGGCTCGAATCTGGACCAATCACAATCTTGAGTATGGAGAAATGACAGGTTCGAATATGAACCAATCACAAGCTCAGATCTGGACCAGTCAGCAGACTCGAATGTGGACCAATCACAGGCCTGCAGCCGATATATAAGCATCACTCCCTTCACACCTCAGGTGAGTCTGGGATCTGGTGTGCTAATCTCTGCTGCTGCAGCAGCATCCCATCCAATGACAGCCCTGCCCTGGTGGGCTCTCGAGGTCTTGTCAATCTACCTGGGACCCTTATCCTGGGTAGGCTGGCCAGACCAGCAGCTGTAAAAAACAAAGAGCCATAAACACAAGGAGCTATTATTCTTGAAGCGATCTAGAGCCCGACGAAAGAAATGAGCAGCTGATGAGGACCAGTTCCAGCATCCTAAGCAGGGGCACCAACCAGGACTGACATCATGACAACCGGGGGGCACCACGCAGTGGGGCAGCACAGACTAGCAGCAGTAACCAGTGGTGTCCGCCAATTAACCGACGTCCTGAGTGATGGCATCATACGGCGACAGCAGAGACCGGTGGCAGCTGAGGGCACAGAGCTGTCACACTAAGTGCCCCCATCTTACCCTCACTGATTAGAGACAAAGCCACAGACGGCACAAGTCAAGGCCAGGAAAGCAAGAAACACGGAGCCCAGCAGCGTTCTGGGCACGCGGGGCTGCGCCGCTATGAAAGCTGTACCAGCCCTTTTCACTGACACGTCAGGTCACTTGTTGTTAGCAGCACATCTGGGTCCATATGGAGAAAGCCCACCATGTACGATTCAGCCGGCGGTCAGGCTGGGCATGCCGACCTTAAATGCTACCGTGCTGAGCACCAGGTTAATCCTGCCCCAGCACAGCCGCCATGCCACAGCGGGGCGAAGAGGGTGGCAGCCACACGGGGCCTGCTCCAATGCCACAAAGATCTTGCGCCCAGTAGGATGGAGCTGGCAGGTATCACTGTGGCAGCTCCAGGACCTTGGGGACAGTGATTCTGGGCACAAGCAACAGGGACTCTGGGGAGGGAGGGACATCTCAGAGAAGACGTCACTGACATAAAACACAGGCTGAGGACGGGCCAGGGCGGCCGAGGGCAACTGGGCCCAGGGAGCTGGAGTGGGCTTCTCTCTGCGTTCACACAGGCACGAAGGGCAACCTCACCCATATGTGGGCTCGGCCCCCACTACCTCCTGAGCCCAGTCCCCACTGGGGTCGTGGGTGTACGGAGAGGTCTCTGGAGGTCTAAACTGCCCCTGACGGGTCAGAACTAACCTCCGCGCCTGACCACAGCAAGCTGTGGTCAGAGTTGCTAGTGTAAGAGGGGCCGAGGCGTGGGCACAGGTGGAAGAGCTGGTGCCCGAGGTCAGAAGTTGCAAGGACACGGCTCACAGGTCACGGGCTCCCCACCCACTTCCCAGAGCTTCACAGAAACCCACAGTCCCCACTCTGCGGGGACGAGCCCAGCCAGCCGCTCCTTCTCCTTTTCCTCCCCAGCATCTGCCTTCTTAAAACTGCTGCTTCTCCTACTTCTCCTTTCCCCATGCCAGTGAGTCAGCTGGCCGCAGGAAAACACCAAGTCACGAGGCCCGCAGCTCAAGCAGCTCAAGTGAACGACACAGTGTCCCGGGAGTGAGGCGCTGCAACTCAGACTCTCCGGGCTTTCACATGGACCAGCCGACTTCTCCAGAACATGCATGATACTACAGTACCAGCTAAGACATGTCATTTTCTTCCCCCGGTGCCGAGGCTTGAACCCAGAGCTTTCACACTGAGCTGCACCCCAACCTTATTTATATTTTATTTTGAGACAGGGTGTGGTTAAGTCACTAAGTTGCCCAGGCTGGGCTGGAAATTTCCATCCTCCTGCCTCAGCCTCCCAGAATAAGAGAGGCTTGTTTCTATGTCGTGTGGAAGAATCATTCACCTGCTCTCACACCAGGCGCCCACGGCTCACTGGGGCTCCCTGACGCAGCACCTTAGGTTTAAACGTGGGATTTCTGTGCCACATGTCCACAGGCGCCACATCTATGGTCCCTCAAGGCACCACAGAGTCACTGTTGGTGAGAACCTGCTTTCGGAGCTGTGGGGTCCCTGACCGCGAGGGCTGCCCATGGTTGGCCTGATCAACTCCCAGGCACCCCACCACCAACAGCACCCCCCAGGGGACACCAGGTCCAGCAGGTGCACTGGGAAGGACCAGGAACCACAGGGGACAGGACCGCCCTGTGGTGACCAAAGGCTAGGTCTCTGCCTCCATCTGCTCACTGAGCTGTGTGGCCACCCTGTCCAGAAGCTCAGGAAGATGGTGACTGCGACCACTGGGGCTTCGCTGTCTCAGCTGTGACTATTTCCCTGCTGATCCCTCCACCAATGACTCTCAGTGTCCAGGTCCGCAGGACGAAGTCCCACAGACTCAGTGATAAAGGGGACACCACAGGCCTCACACGACAGCACAGACCAGTGACCACAGCGGTGGGCTCCACCCCACACCAACCCTGGCAGCACCCCGGCGAGGGGGGCATGGAGCTTGCGCCATCACCCACCAGCAAGAGGCCACAGCGGGTGGCCTGAGACCCCCAGCCCACATTCCTACAAAAGCCTCACGACGTCCCCAAAGCCTGTATTTTGGGAGCCTGCAGCGTGCGCGCATGCGCACATCCCACCCCTCACGAACCCTGAGCCCAAAACCCAGCTGCAATGTCCGCACGCACCGTCACGAAGAGCCCCCAAGCCCAGACGTGACTTACAGCCCGCGGTCACCCGCGACCCAGGCCGGGCAGCGGTGTGGGAGGAACCACACGCGCTCCGCTCCCAGAGGCCCGGCCCGGTTCCCCAGACGCCACCAGGAACCTCCCCAACAAGGCCGCTTTATATTTTAGCAATGAGAAGGTGCTTTGTTATTGCCAGCAGCTTCTCTCCTGCTGGTGAGAGCTGTGTTATCAAAAAACAAGAATGCGATACCTTTCCCCGCACCCGCATCTGATAGGAGTCACGGCTTATCCCCCAGCACCCTGCCAACCGCTGCGGCGGCGAGAAACTCAGTGCTAGTTCCGGCTTCGAGAACGTTCTTTGAACCCAAGAATCCAGCCCCTAACTCGCCAGAGGGGCAGAACAAGGGCAGCCACTTCTGCAGACCCACATGACAAAGCAGGGTGACAGGACCAGGAGGACAGGCGGCTCCCCCCTTCTCCCAGCCCCACATCGGTGACCGGAAACAAGCCACAGGGACGGGGCAGGGCCGCTGCCACAGACCATGAGACCCTCAGGGGACGGAGACGCCTACGAGTCTGAGTCGCGTGCCAAGGGGAGGCGACCCCTACTCACCACACCTGGAACCCTGCTCGGACACGAACCCTTAGGTTAAAGGGGTGCAGCACGCAGAAGGGAGCCCGTCTGCGGGCACAAAACCCTAAAATAAACCTTGGCTGGTACCAGCCCCGCCTGCTACGTGTGCACAGAAAGATTTGCCTACTGGAAAGGGGAAGCCTGTTCCAGAGAGTGCAGAAGGGGGAACAGACCTGCTCCCTCACCCCACAGGGCCTGGAGAGGCAGCCACATGACCTCCGGGAGGAGGAGGGGAGAGGAGGCCATGGGCCGGGACAGCTGCACCCGCGGAAGTCCCCGTGCAGAGGGACAGGCATTCTCGTCTGGAGAGAAACAGGGCCAGGCCTCTGCTTCTTCCGACTGCACGAGAGGAGGCACGTGCATGTATGTGCACACACATGTGTATGAACATATGGGTGCACGTGTGCACATGTGTGTGGGCATGTATTTGTGTGTGCAACAGGGTGGAGGAAACCAGCCCTCTGGTTCACACGTGCACACACGGGCAGCCGGGAGTCTGTTTCCAACACAGCCTCAGCCTGGCAGACGAGGTTGGGGTGGGACACTCAGGCCGCTGAGGTCCAAACAGCTGCAAAACCCCGAATGTCCAACGCCCCGAGTCCCCAGGCCACAGCCAGGGGGCAGCTGGCTGGGAGGTCTCAGCCCCACAGGGGCCTGCGGCTCTGCAGGGACCCGCTACAGATCTACAACACATGTAATGTGATCAAAAACAACCTAAGTGTTTAAATTCATGTTTTCTCAAATGATTCAAGTAAAAGACACATTGCCGTGCATCCCCTTCCCAATACTCTCCTTGCTTCCAACACACTCATCCCATCGTCCTTTCCACTTTCTGCAGCAGCTCTGGAGCCCTCTTTCCTGAGAGAGGCTTTAACTTGCACCATCCTGGCTGCCCTGATTTCCTGAACTGATCCAAAACATTTCCCGGCCACTTTGACTTTGGGGAGGAGCCAGCACAGTGGCAGATCTGGTGAAAAAGGTGGATGGAGACACAGCCTCATGTTGTTATGAGCTGCCTTTCTGCTGGATGGCGCTCAGCAGCAGCAGTCATCATTTTTGTCATTGTTGTCACTGTTGTGTTTTGGTTTTATAAAACAGTGTCTTGCTATGCAGTCTAGGCTGGCCTCGAACTCACTATGGAGCCCAGGCTGGACTTGAACTTGCTGAAATCCTCCTGCCTCTGCCTCCCAAGTCCTGGGATTACAGGTCATTATATTTTTTTGTCACAGCTTGTGAAGACGCTCAGGGAAGAGGACTCCAGAGCTGCTTCAGAAGTCAGCCTAAGTGGGCTGGGGATGTAGCTCAGTGATTAGAGTGCTTGCCTGGCAAGCACAAGGGCCTGAGTTCGATCCCCAGCACCAGAAGAAAAAAAAAAAAAGAAGTCAGCCTAAGTGAGCCTCAGGCTCCTCATGTGTGAGGGGGTGAACAATTCTTCCATATAACATAAAAACAATCCTCTCTTACTCTGGAAGCCTGAGGCAGGAGGACAGAAATTTCCAGCCCAGCCAGGGCAACTTAGTGACTTAGCCACACCCTGTCTCAAAATAAAATATAAATAAGGTTGGGGTGCAGCTCAGTGTGAAAGCTCTGGGTTCAAGCCTCGGCACCGGGGGAAGAAAATGACATGTCTTAGCTGGTACTGTAGTATCATGCATGTTCTGGGGAAGTCGGCTGGTCCGTGTAAGCCTGGAGAGTTTGGGTTACAGTGCCTCGCTCCTTGGGTGACAAGAATGATGAGGTGAGTGTGTTTAAAGCAAGGGAGAGGACTAAAGGGGAGTTAATGGCGATGTGCCCTTCATTGTAGTAAGTTTTTAAAGTTCAAACATTCACTGCATTCTCGATCGCACACTGCATCTAGGAAACTTGGAGGATGGGGAACTACAAGCTCTTCCTCAGTGTCCCCAAATCCCATTCTTCGGAGTCTAAACTCAGAAAAGCCCAGCGTGGCCTGCGGCTACCAGGGCCACGCTAGTAGCCCACTACTGCCAGCTGGTAGCCCACGCTGGCAGGGCCACTACTCACAGCAGTGGAAGCTCTCCAGGGACAGTTCCCGGATCAGGGGCAGCAGCAACCTCCGGGCAACCGTGCCTGCTCCCTGCACTGTGAGCCAGGTGCCCCGCCGGCCCAGTGTGCGCCCCACGGCCTCCATTCCCAACCCGCGGCCCAAGGAGCGGCTGCCAGGCAAGGGGAAACCCGGGATCGCCTGTCACTGAGAAGGAGCCGGGGGAAGGTGATGCAGATCTTATCTGAAATCAAATTCTTGAGAATTATTTTCTATAACGAAAACATGGATTTCAAAGCTCTTAGGTTTATTCCTGACTTTCTGTGGCCGCCGTCCAAGGGGCCCCCCTTCTCCACATACCACTCAGCGGCGGCCAGGCGGCCACAGAAAATCCCACGGGAAGCGCGGAATGCTCACCTGGGCTTCACATTTCTTGTGGCAGGAATACTTGCAGGCTGGGAAAAAAAGAAAAGAGAGAACGTGAGTGTGTCGGGCAGCCTCAGCAGCAATAATATTCTTTCTGTTTTTTGTCGTACTGAAGATTGAACTCAGGGCCTTTGCACTGAGCTACGTTTCCAGCCCTTTTGTATTTTTTATTTTGAGTCAAGGTCTCCCAAAGTCACTAAGTCGCCCAAGTGGGGCTGACTTGCCATCCTCCTGCCTCAGCCTCCCAGAATCAGTGATGCTTTCTACATCTCCAGACTCCCTGGCTCCTTGAGAAAGTCTGATGTAAAGGTCCCATGGGCAACCTGTTCCCAAAAAAGGCTATTTTGCACTTGGGACACAAGGCAGATGGGAGACAGAGGCCTCAAACCATGGTACAGGGCTGCGGTGCAGCGTGTTTGGCACGCACGAAGCCTGGGATTCGATCCCCTGCACCAAAACAACAAAAAGGACCAAGTTACAACTACTCCGTCAGCAGAGCTCTGCCAGCCCTGATAGAAATCTCAGGAGCAGGGTCTTCAGCAGACTGAGACCTTTCAGGGTGTATCCAGCCAAGCTGGACCGCGGAGGAGATGGGCGGGAAGCTGGAGCATAAACAGCATCCACGCATGCCTGGAAATTAGAGCTAGTCCATGAACATGAAAAGAGAGAAATTGAAAACAGCCCTGCACACTCACACTGGAGCTTCCAGGCGTGAGAAACTCCCCAATTTGGGTCCCACGCTGTGTCTGCTTCTTTCAGCACAAACTCCTGTCCAAACGCCTATGGAGGGGGCACACGGAGCACACACCTCTAAAACCAGGAGGCTGAGGCAGGAAGATCCAAGTTCAAGGCCAGCCTGGACAACTTAACAAGATCCTGTCTCACAATACGGAAAAAGGGGCTGGGGGTGTAGCTCAGTGCGAAGGCCTCAAGTTCAATCCCGAGTACCAGGGGAAAAAAACATGCGCAGGACAAGACAGGGACGGAGCGCCATCAATGCAGTCACCAGCCGCCCAGGGTTGCAGACACCACCTACACAGACGGCGACCTTCTCCGAACCCCACTCCTCCTGCCTGGGTTGCCATCTCCCAGCTTCTGGATGCTGAGCACCCGGGAACACTCAGGCCCTTGGCCCTCCACCCAGTGCCGGCCACAAGCACCTCTGGACAGTTCTTCCGGCCCCCCAGTCCCTGCTCTGTGGTGACCCTCCCACAATGCATGTTTACGGCACCCAAGCTCCACTCCCCCAACAGCCCACCGCCTCTCCTGTGCCCGCCTCCGATGAGTGAGGGGGCTGACCGGGTCAAAACCCTTTCGGTCTCACGCCTCCTCCTGAGGGGGCACAGCGGGTCGAACCACTGCCACCTTCCAGGCACTTGGCGACGCCGCCACCCTGGGCGTGATTGCTCTGCTCTTCAGGGCCGTGCGCCGAACTCTGAAAGATGCCAGTGCCCTTGAAGAACGCCCTCACGACACAGCAGAAATCGTTCGTTTCAGTCTATCTGGACCCCGGAGCGGACACCTCGTCCCCGCCGTGCCAGACCAAGGAGCCACCCAGGTGCTTCCTGCACCGAGCCGGCGCGTCCCCGTGAAGCCGCCAGCCACACGGCCGCTTCCTCGGGGCAGCGTTTTCACCGGGACGAACTCCCGGCACACAGAATACGATTATTCACAAGCGGGCGGTGTGGGTCTCTCGGGATGAACAAAGCGAGCGCTCACATGTGCCTCTGCCAAGATCTGAAATTTCGCGTGGAAATTAGACTTCTGGAAGACTCGCGTCCTCCGTCAGAAGTGTGACAACTGCTGAGACTTTCCTGAGAAAACCGGTAGTGCCACGAGCAGATGTGGGGGGCTCCTGACGACCGTGTAAGAAAGGCCCCAACATCTGGCGGTGTGCACTACGTCAGGGGACAGGAATTTCCTAACGACCAGCGAGCAATGTTAACTGCTGCGTAAAGAAACCCACTCGAGGCGCAAGACAGGCCGATGGGTTCCAATAAAGCAGGAAGGAAGCCAGGCGCGGGGTGCACGCCTGCGAGCCCAGCACTCTGTGCAACAGCCCTGCAAGCAGAGACCCGGGTCTAGCGCCCAGCACCACCATGAGCATTACCACTACCCCCGGCATCCACAAACACCAACTCCATCCGGGAACTGCACCCACACCCTTCCTTCCGGGGGCGTCCGATGGTCAGTCCCAGCAGGTCAGCCTGTCCATAAAGCTCTCGGTCAGCCAGCCACAGTGGCCCACACCTGTCAACCAGCCCTCGGGAGGCAGGAGGACCGCCGCGAGTTCAAGGCCAGCCCGGGCTCCACGGTCAATTCAAGCCTGGCCTGGAGTACATAGTAAGACCCCATCTCAAACAAACAAACAAACAAAGCTGCCGTGTGCAATCAGAACAGAAGGTCCCAATAATGGGAAAGGGCCATTAGAACGCGTCCTTTCCCAGCTGCCTCTCCATGAGCTCGGGATTTCCTTCTAACACCTCTGGTCCTGGACAGCAGTCCACTGTGAGCGTGGAGCTGGGCCCTAGCCGCTGTCCAGGCCACACCTTCCTGGAGAAGGCCCATCTCTGCCCTGCCCTTCTCTGTCTCAGCGCCAAGGGTACATCCCACGGACTTTAGCACCCTGGCCCACCTGTTCCCACCCTTTCCTAGGCAAGAAGGCATGTTCTCCCTCCATCCTACAAACATCAGACCAATGCATGGCTTGGCAGGGGGAGTCGCCTGCTAAGGTAGTCGGGATGGAGGGTCAACTTCATGGGCCTTGGAGGGGGCCAGGGATTGGGGGGGCTCACTTCCTATGTGTGTGGTGGGCCATGGAGGGGTGGCCTTGGGTCTGTGTCTGGTCCCACCCTCTTCTCTCTGGTGCTCTTCCCCTGCCCTGCTTCCCCGCACCCCCTGCCACGAACTGAGCCACGAACTGAGCCACTCACCTTGCCCTTCTGCCATGATATTTCCACCCTGGAGCCAGCCTACCATGGACTAAATCCCCCCATACCATGAGCCAAACTAAACCTCTCCTTTAAATTCTGAGGGTTGGGTATTGTGTCAAACACCAGCAAAGTGACTGATGGATCTGGTTCCAGACGGCAGAGCTGGTCCATGCGGAGGGCAAAAGGCTTTAGGAAGCCAGAATACCAGCCTGGCTTCCACACACATCTCTGGGAGTGGGGCTTAAGCACGCACCGAGCCAGTGGCAAAGGCCTCTCTGTGCCTGGTGCCACGTCTGGGAGCCACACTCACTAAGCCAGTTAGCAAACATCTACCAGGAGCTAAGGCAGAGTGGACAGCCGTGGCCCGGGGACCACAGAGGCCAGAAGGCGGAAACAAAACAGCATAAATGACATAAATTCCAGGTCCCCAACCACGACACTGGGTTAGAACTGGAAAAGTGGCAATGAACGCTGTAACAAATGCCACAGAACATCTTGCCGATGTTGGAGAAGGGCACACTGAGGAGCAGGAGTGTGAAAGAGAGGGAAAAGCAGGCAGACAGAACAAACTGAACCAACTTCCGCATCATGAACTCTATACAACCAAAATCAGCCAAAAAGCAACTGGGTAAAAGATCTGCAATATGTAAGGTGGAAAGATAAGAAATGATGATCCGTTTTCTTTTTTTTGCTGGCGATCAAACTCAAGGTCTTATGCTTGCAAGGCGAGTAGTCTAACCACTGAGCTAAATCCCCAGCCTGATGATCCATCTTTTAGAGGTCAAACCCCATAAAAATGCCGGCCAAGGTTTTGCCTAATGTAATACTTTTAAAAGAGTTAGGATTCATAATACGAGGAAGTCTTAGAAACCAGTAAGAAGAAAGCAACCTAAATCTTAAAAGAGGAAAAGAGGCCAGGCCTGGTGGCACATGCCTGTAATCACAGGACTCTGAGGCAGAGGCAGGAGATCAAGATCACACAATGTTAAAAAAAAAAAAAAAAAAAAAAAAAAAAAAAAAAAAAAAAAAAAAAAAAAAAAAAAAAAAAAAAAAAAAAAAAAAAAGAAAAAAAAATTTTTTTCAAAAAGGGCTGGGACCAAGATGTATCATGTACAGGTACAAAATAACCATGTTGATTATGATCATTATGTATACAATGTACCAATACATGTTCTTGGTAAAAATAAAAAATAAAAAATAATTTTAAAAAAGAGCTGGGGATGTAGCTCAGTGT
>PVJO010031267.1:0-14503 GCA_004026905.1 Hystrix cristata
AGAGTCTTCTCCTCTCAGTTTGCTGGACTATTCGTGGACTGTACTGCACTAATAATACTAGGCTTTTTTTTTTTTTTAACTAGGCATTTCTTAATCCATTCAAGTTGACGTATCCTGATTTACAGTCGTGGATGTCATACTCAGGCCCCAGCTAAGCTGGTCGAAATCTTGTCTCAGGGTGATAGGAATAGTGATAGAGGGTAGACTAGGTCTGAGGACTACCTCTTAATCTCACTATTAGTCCTTGAGAACATGGGAGGAAAACATTATAATAAGCTCTGGGAAGATGCAGGTTCTAATGTCTTGAGGTATATAAAATGGTAATTAAAAATCCTAATTAATGCATTATTCTAAAGATTAGTGAGGACCTAATTCCTTACCTATGTCAGACATAAATAGGTGCTTGATGAGTTTTACCTTTCCTATCTGCCCACTCCAATAACCTATCTTCCCTTTCTTATGTTTTTCTTTTTCTATTCCCTTTCCCCTCATCTCTTATACTTTCTTCAGTGTCCTTTTACCTTCTGTATCCTTCCTTAAACTTCCCACTCCTATCTTTTCGCACCCCTTTTTTCTTGGTCAGACTCTGACATAGAATGAATAACCATTTAAAAATGTAAATGAGTGTTTCTTAAGCTGCTAAATGTGTGGTAATTTTCTAGTCAGCAATAGAGTGTGAATTTATACATTATTCTAAGAATCCTGGAATCATCATGAAGAGCTTTCTTATGGATGCTAAATTCTACCCAAAATAAAGAGAGTGCAGGATTATGACAAGACACAGTGAGAAGTGACTTTCCCCTAAGTAGACCAGACTCCAAGCTGAGCTCCAGGATCAGTGTTTGTCCCAGAAAAGAGATGCAGGGTGAAAAGCACAGTACTTGGAGTTAGTGGACCTAGATTTCAAGTTCTGCTTCCTTCTTAAGTGACTTCGGACTTCTTTTTAAACTGTCTCTTCTCTAGTTGCCTTGTTAGTACACTGGAGATAAGCACATAGTATCAGGAGGCTGTGAGAAAGTTTATGTGAAAGAGTGAGTGTGAGGGAGTTGTGTAAAATGTGAGCCCCACAGCAAAACTCAATTGTCTGCAGAACTAGACACTTAGCAGAATGCTGAACCTGAGCCACAAGTCTGTGGCATCCAGGAATCTGCACCTTGGTAGATAAAATTAAAAAATGACCCTCAGTAATCGTATCCCTGTATAATTCCTTACTTTCACCTATACTGTTGGAGAAAGCCTATTTTACAATATGGTATTAGTAATTAATGTACTTGACCATATATAACTTAGGGCTATTTTCTAAGATAATCAATGGCATATATTTTTCCCTTTCTTTTGCATTTATTTGGTCAACTTGATTAGATTTGATAGAACTTTAAAGAAATATTACTAGTCATTTGTATTTTGTTTTCTAAAAGTAATCATTAAAATTTGATAGCATTATTTTTCTTTAAAAATAGGAACATTTCAGAAAGAATATGGTTTTCTTTTCCAAAAAACAGATATATTTCCATGTTTTGAAGAATGATTTTTATTTCTATCCTGTATCTGAGTCATAAAATTCCTTCTGTGTAGCTTGAAGTCCCTAGATTGCCAAGGACCGATATTGATATGTCATCATGAGGAAGAGCTAGCACACAACATCCTCCATTCCGCAATGCAACAGTGACATTTTACACAACAGTGCATTTATTATACCCACCCACGGCACAAAGGCAGGGTGTAGAAGCAGGCGGAAAAGACGGCTCCTGGCCAGTTTCTTGACAAGTGACACAATTTAATCTCCCAGCCGTCAACACAATCATTTCTACTCTCAGACAAGATGAAGAGGAAGTTTAGTTTTCTTTAAAGCCATTGCTCCATATATTACTTCTGTTTCCAGGTAAAGTCGGCTTTGTCCTTATAAAAATCAAGATAGCATACACATTCATTTCAAACAAGAGGAATATTGATTATACTGAGGTTTGATTACACTGCCAAGTTGAAAGGTCAAAGACCAGTGTTTTAAGAATCCATTCCCTTGGGCCAGGAATGGATTCTTTAGCTCAGTGGTTAGAGTGCTTGCCTTGCAAGCACAAGGCCCTGAGTTCGATCCCTGGCACCACAAAAAAAAAAAAAAAAACCCACCAAGAATCCATTCCCTGGGTATAGGCAGCAACATTATTCTTTTGACCATCCATTCATAACTCATTTCACTAAAGTTTATCCATTCACTCAATAATGATGTACAAATAAAAACATGAGAAAAGAGAGGGAAGAAGAAGGATGGAAATAGGAAATAGAGAAAAGGAAGAAGGAAAAAGTTTGATAATCATCATCAAATAAAGCATCGTATAATTGGGAATTAGAGCCAACAATCCTAAATTTATTTTTTTCTGTGCAAATGAGAAGCACCAAGAAGGAAAAGAGCAACTTCCAAGCATCACAGTATGAAACTTCCTTCGGAAAACTCATTTTCAGATGACTTAAAGAAGTAAAACATTTCCAATAAGCCAAACAGCATAAAAGATTACTGAATTCTAGAGTACTAAATTCTTAGTATTTCTTTCCATATTGAATTTTGAGGAAATTAGGTAACTGCAAATGAAGCCTCATGAATCACCGGGACCAACCTGTCAATGTCCACTGTAACCCAGCTGTGACAGTATTCAAATGTCTGTGATCCTGCTAAATTTTCCACTCAAAATCAGAGACTTTTAATGCTTTTAAGCTATGTAAACATTTCTTTCGTTGTTATTTTGGGGCCAAGTAAGGACGTAAGCCCAGCTATTGCTCTGAACGAGAAGGCCAGTGTGAATGACACCAGCACCCACCTTGGAAAGATAAATAGTTGGGGTCTCAGTGGACTTATTGTTTTGATTTACTTCCCTCCATCTCTGCCCATGAAAATGAAATGGGGTAAAAGGGAACAGTGCTCTCTCCTTTGGTTTCCTCTTATTCATATTATTAACTGTGTTGCCAAACTACTTGGACAAGAAGAAAATCTTGTATCAAGTGGTTCTGTGGTGACTGGCAATGGCAAGTCCTCAACAATTTAGGGCTACACGAGGAAGTTTGTAACAAAGAATAATCTGAGCTGCACATTTGGTAGAACATCAGACACCCACCACCCACCACCTCTTTCAGAGCCACAAAGCTATGTCTAGGAATTTTGTTGTTTTGGTCAACTACCATATATTGTGATAAGCAAAACCCCTCTGTGGTTTAACTGAGATAATTTTGTGGCAAATATGGCCTGTTTTCTTTAGCTTTCCCAGAAAAGTGTTTTAAAAGTTCTGGATATCCAGATATAAAAGAATGAAATTGCCCCCCTACCTTACACCATGTGCAAAAATTAAATAAACATGGATCATAGCCCTAAATTGTGAGCTAGAACTATGAAAATCTTTGAAAATGTAGATATAAATCTTTATGACCTCAGATTAGTCAAAGGTTTCTTTATTACACCAAAAGCCAAGCAATAAGGAGAAAAAGTGAGAGATAGATAGACAGACTTCATCTAAAATATTTTTGCTTTAAAAAGATAGCATCAAGAAAATTAAAAGTGTTTGCAAATAATATATCCTGTAAATGACTTGTATCCAGAATATATAAAGAACTCCTATAATTCAACAATACAAATACAGCAAAATTTAAAAGTACAAGTATTTTGTATTAGCTATCTATTGCTGCTATAACAAATTACCACAAACTTGTGACTTGGAGTAACACACATTTACGGTCTTATAGTTTGGGAAGTCAGAAGTGTAATATCAGACTCACTGAGATAAACTCCAGATGTTGGCACTGTCGCTTCAGTACTCTATGGGATAATTTTTTTCCTTGACATTTCCCATCTTCTGAAAGCTACCTGCATGCTTTGTCTCATAACCTTTCTTCTGTCCTTGAAGACTATCAGTCCAACCTATACTTCCATCATCATCTCCCTTCTCTGATTCTAACTCCAGTGCTTCCTTCTTATAAAGCCTTCTGATTACATGGGACATACCCATAGAAACCAGGGTGATCTCCCTATCTCAATGTCCTTAGTTGAATTACATCTGGAATGTCTCTTTTGCCATATAAAGTAACTTATACACAGGATCTTGAAGGGGAGGGGCGGCACTATTCAATTTACCATGTAATTCAATGTACATTTTTTTCAAAACCTTTATACAGATGGTCAATGCACACATAAAAAGTTGCTCAACATTATTATTCATTAGAAAACTACAAATCAGAGCTATAATGCAATATCACTTGACACATACCAGCATAGCTAAAATCACAAAGATGGATAACAAATGTTGGCAAAGATGTGGACAGTTCAGGGCCCTCAGCATTGCTGGTGGAAATGTAAAATGGTGTAAGCACTTGGGAAAAAGTCCATAAAATAGCTGAATAGAATTACCACAGTTCTACTTCTAGGTATGTACCCAAGATAATTTAAAAAAATATGTTCATGCTAATATGTGTATATTCATGTAGCAATGTTACTTTTAATATTCAAAAAATGAAAAGAAAAGCTCAAGTATCCATCGATAAATAAATTGATATACAAATTATAGTGTATTGTACAATGGAATAGTATTCATCCATGAAAGTGATAAAGTAATGATAAATCGTGGAACATCAGTGAACCTTGAAAATACTATGCAAAGTTAAAGAAGCCATATGTAAAAGGCCAATGTTGCACAATTTCATCTTCATGAAGTACTAAAATAGAGAAATCCTCCTAGATAGAAAGTGATTTAGTGGTTGCCAGAGGCTTGAAATGGATGTAAAGTTACTTTTGGGGATCATGAGAATGTTCTAAAATTAGGTAGTACTGATTGCACAACTCTATGGATATACTAAGCAAATCACTCAATTACAAACTTTAAAAGAACAAATTTTTTAATATGTGAATTATATTTCATTAAAGCTGTTAGCAAAAAAAAAAATGCTCCATAATTCTTTTCTGGCAATGTCTACTTAAAAATCTGAGGGAATTTCCCCACCTGACTTCAAAGAGTTCACATCCTCATATTCTTATCTACATCAAGATACTTATGTAATAATCAAAGTCCCTGAATCTGTTCACCAAGTTCTTGAATCCACTCACCAAGTGGAGAACATCTTTGGTCTGGGGCTCCATGACTGTGTGCTGCAAGTAACCTTTAAATAAGTGAATATTATACCACATAAGCAGACGCTTGGCCTTATGTCCCAGCTGCTAGAATATCTGCACTGTGTAAAAATTATCTGCTAATAACATTTCTGTTTTCTGAAGCTGTAAATAAATCACTGAATCACCTTACAATTTAGGATTAATTCACACTGTGTTTTATGTGGTCTGGTTACCCACCTGCACTCAGGAAAGAGCAGATAGCATATTGATCCCTCATAGTGGACTGATAAAACATCGATGTGATGGTTCATATCATTTAAAGTTGGTTCCATGTGGCTCTATGAATTCTGATTTAATTTGAACTGCCGTACATAGGGAGCAATTTCTGGCATTGTTTGTAGGTCTAGACCTAAAATTCCAGCTCAGATTGAAAGTCAGCTGGAAACACTGCCCTGCTGTAGTGAAGGCAGGAGATCTGAAGACCTCTGCCACTAACGAGCTGCGAGAGCCTGGGAAGGTTACACAAACTCACCAACTTCAGCATCTTCATCCATAAAATGAGCATTGGGAAGGATCTTTGGAAATTTCTAGTTTTAAAATCATATTCTAATCATCTGACAATTTAGACAGTTTGGAAAGGTCAGAATGCTGTGACGGTGACCAGAACATCAACACTCGGAGTGAATGTGCAATTCTGAGAAGATCTGCCCCTCCTTACATTTTTATACAAAAGAACCAATTGCAGCCTTAAATCCTGATAAGACACTTGTTTTTATTCATTTCTAACAGTCTCTCAAGAAAATGTATTGTCATTCTGATATTCTTAAACTACATTCGATATTGATTAAAACAAATAGCTATTTGGGATCTAGACCAAAACAAAATGGTAGGAGGAACAGGGGAAAGAATCTCCAATTATCTGCTGATTTCTATTCAAAGGTAGCCCTAGTTATTTTGAAGAATCAGTTTTCCTGAGCAGTTATAAATTGTATCATTATTTAGAAGAGCTTAATAATATGCAAAATTTTGTGCCAGCATCAGGTCGCTGCAAATTAGCTTATTAGTTAGATGCCAAAATCATGAAAGTGTTAGAGCTACTGTTAAAAAACAAAAACAAAAAAGTGGGGCAGTAGTTAAACTGGTAAAATTGGATTCTTTTTTTTTTCAGTAACTGTAGCAGTAGAAGACCTCTGTGTAGAAGAGAGACCTGAGTATAAAAAAGAGCTCAGTTCTAAAGACAACATGGGGAAGTATAGATTTATAAATAAGAAGTAGGATCAAATTCAGTAGGTGGAAAACTGCTAAGAAGCAACATGAAGGGTAAAGAGAGATTACTGCTACATGGACCTAACAGGATTGTTGCTGAGGGCAGGCCACGGTGATCAGATATCAAAGGTGAGAGAGTCTCTCTACACTGACTGAGCAGGATTCTTGTTAAAACTGAGCAAAGCAGGCCTAGGAAGGGTGGACACTGAAGCCCAAGGTCAAAGCCTGGCAGGGAAGGGCTGAGAGGAGCCTGACTTAAGTGTGGTTAAGCAGAGTCATTATCACTAAGTAATATTCATTGAGGTCAAAGATGGTAAGCTACGGGCACACCCTGACATTTGAAAAGATACAGCAACAGTAGAAAGAAGTCTCATATATCATCCGAGTGAGTCCAAGCCAGGCCATCTTTGTTCACGAGGTACCCTCGCTCCCCCTGCTCCTGCCCTCATCTCCACTTCAGAAAACACAGTATCCTTTAGGTTCCCAGAGGAAGCTGAAACTGAAAAGCCGCTTAGAAATGAGATTTGTTAAACTCCTCAGAGTTCTACTTCACAAAATTTTAGGACAGGAAGGAGACCCCAGGCCCCAGTCCACAGCCCCTCCTCACACCTTTCTTTTCCTAGCCCCAGCTCCTTCCTGTACCATGAGTGGCTCTGACTTCATGCCTGTGACTCTATTATTTGCGCACCCAAGCTTCATCTACTTCTAATAGTTGCTCTTCAGACATTTTTGAGCACAGGGTTGTGCATAAAGGATGTTCAGTTAACCCCTGCGGACAGTAGCTTGGGAAAGAGGTTCACTTAGCCACTGGAGCTCACCAGCATCCTTTGGTGAAGGAATTCTAGAGTGTATCCATTAGGGTGGGAAGGAGCAAATCCTAAGTGATTACTTCACCTGGGCCTTGTGTCTTCTCCATGAAGTGATCATTAGAGAGCACTGTTCTTTTAACTGTTAACTAGAAAGTATGATGAGGGAGTTAGATAGATAGATAGATAGATGGATAGAAAAAATTGAGTTTTAAGACCTTGAAAAAATTAAATGCATAGATACATATATTGATAGAGTTCTTGGCTTTTATAAAGTTGCTCATGTGGACCAGAAATTTTCTTTCACATTCGAGTGATTACATTGAGAACATCATTCTCTGGATAAAGCTAGGTTCTGGAGAGGTAGTACCATTCAGTATCAGTGTTACCCCACCAGCTGAGCTAAAGACAACTTACATGTCATCCTCAGCCTAGTGACCTAGATGTGATCTGTGATCTTGATCTGGTGTTATATGAATTTAGCCCAAATAACATTAGGCTATGTTAGTTAGTCTGGTATTCAGAACACATAGCAGGGCCATCATTTATAATGTACAATATGCCAGGAAGAATTAAAATGTTGGCATAATTTCCCTTCTATTCTTTCCTTCCATTAACTCCTTTAATTATTATAGTTTCATGAAATAGTAAATTACTAAAGAGAAAGGTAGAACATAAAAAAAGCCGTTCTTCCTTTCAGAAAACAATAAATCGAAGAATGAATTATTAGCTCTTTCTCTGTCCCTGTCTGTGTTGAATGTTTATTATCTGCTAAAACATGAATAAGTTCTTTACTGGTCATTATCCCAGGTACATATTATTGTTAGATGAGACATATTTTACAACTTCATTTAAAGGTGCTCTATGGATTGATCTCTTGTGCCATTTTGGGGAATACAGAGCTGCTTTGTATGCTATAAATTCATTCTCACTTCAACATTCAGAGCAAGACATCCAGCGTACAGAAAAAAAGAAAGGAGCCAAGTCAGTCTTACGTGTGGGGAGTGAGAGAAGATAGTTTCAGGAGTTCAGTGTAGTGGGTAAGAGACTTTGAGTAAGCTTAAATCACTGTCATCTACTTCTGAGATATGTGACTGAAATTGGGAATCCACACGATGTGACAAATATTCAGCATAAACCAAATATTTGTTAATTGAATGTAAGATCTGCCATTTTGCTCCTCCTTTTGTTACCCATCAGCCCTCTGCATTCTGATGGAGTATTCTGCTATGTATTAGAATACTTAGAGTTCGCACAGGCGCGGTAAAGACCACCCAGGATCTGCACCTCCAGGAGCGCTCTACCCAGCATACTAACAAGCAGAAACTTAGAAGTGGGATGAGTTCTGTGAAAGAATGAGAGGCTGTAATAGCATGGCCTGCTCTAAAATATTCAAAGGAAACCTGCAGAGAGATTACAGTTAAACTAAGACACAAAGGGTAAATGAGAGGACTCCAGTCCCTGGGCCAAGAGAGCCTGTCTGTCACAAGATGGAAGTGACTAGGTAGACGTAAGAGATCAGGCAGAGAGAGCCTTGGATGCCATGGTAAGTGTTGTGTTGTGTTGTGTTGTGTTCTGCTGTATTGTGTTGTGTTCTGCTTGTGACTGAACCGAGGCTCTTCACACTGAGCTACATCCCTACCCCTGTTTTTAAGGTCTTGTTAGGTTTTTTTGTTGTTATAAAAGGAATTTATTCGTAAGCCTTTTTCAGAATTCTAGAGTCCTGAAGTCACCATTTGAGTATCTATGAAAACATTAAGTTCAACAGATTCAAAGTTGAATTTCTAGACATCTTCACAATATTTCTCTCCTGTTGGCCACCATTCCTGTTGTGAAACATCCACATTTCAATCTCTAAATGAGGAACATGCAGAATACTTCCTACCCTTCTTACCTCACACACCTAGTGGATCACCAAGTTTTATACACTGTAATTTCTGGGTGTTTCTCTTGTCCCCTTTTCTCAAAAAGGTTTTGTTAATTTAAAAAAAGTTTGTTACTACATGTGTGTGTTACATAATGATTGCATTCATAATGGGAAGTTGGTAAATATACATAACACTCTTAATTATTCTTACTTCCCCTTCCCCTGTTGTCCCTTCTCCCTTCCTCCATTCCTTGGTCCCTTTTCTTTTTCCAAAAGATCTATCTCCCTGTTTCTTTTATCTTTTGTTCTTTTGAGACAGGGCCTCACTAAATTGCTAGTTTCCCCAGGCTAGGCTCAAACTTGTGACCCTCCTGTATCAGTCTCCTGGACTGTTAGAATTACAGGCATGTACCACCACTCCCTAGTAGTAGTTTTTTGTCTGTCCAAAAGCAACATGAAATCTTGGTTGTTTTGATTGGAAAAAATGACTAAACTAACTCATCACCTACACAAAAGTTACTGTAATTGCTATAGAAATTTGGCTTAGTTTACAAGTGTGCCTGAAGATAGAACAGTTTAAGAAGACACTACAGTAATTCAAATGATGAATGATGATATCTTGGAATAAGATGTTGACAAAAAATGAGAAAAGTAGACAGCAGGGAGAGTGGAGGGAGGTAAAAGGAGAGGGATGAATAAAAGGAATTAAGGTGTGTTATGTACGTATACCAACTCCACACAAGGAATGTAAACATGATGTACTACAAACAAATACTAACAAATTTTAAAAATACTTAATGGGTAAACTTGTTGGATCTTAATGATTACTTGGAGTAGAAAATGAGAGAGAATAGTATTGTATTCTTTCATAGAAACTACCTGTACCTTCTCCTTCCTGGGCCCCATATTGTGTGCTGAGTACACACTATCTTTGTTTACATGGAATTCGCTATCTAGTAGAATTGTCAAAGGACGATTCTGCATTATGGCGGATGGACAGTGGTAAAGACTTATGGAGAGGCCAAGTTAGAAGATAAGTTTGATAGTTACATTTGAGATGATGGTAAGTTTATGATGGCTATGAAGAGATCAAATGGAAATATAAAATAGGGAGCTGAACATACAGAATGCAAAATCTGAGTGATCTGGCTGAGAATGAAACTGAAACTTTAAAACAAAGAGAATTAAGGGAATTCCTTGAGAGATATAGAGTAAAAATAAAAGAGGACTGAGGACTAAATCCTGCACTGTTTTGCAATTTTGGCCAAGTTGGAGTAGAGATTTTTAATTAGAGTAATACTTATTCCTAGGAATACAGGTTTAGATGTAATTTCCAGAACTTCAATTTGACTTGCCCAGGAAGAAGCCAGATATTTTATGATGGTACTCCTTTCTGACTTTTCTATTTGTAATTGGTATTGTCCTATTTTCCAAAAGAAAGGTATATCTATATCTATAGCTATATCTCTATATCTATATGTCTATATGTCTATATATCTGTATCTATATATCTTGTGCATTCCAAATTCTGCTATGGCCCGTTGCCCTAAGTATAAAGAAAAAGTCTGAAATATTGTTCCTCATTATGAGAAAATCAGTTGTTCCAATGGCTGGGTGATTAATCCTTCCATTCAGTTCCCAATTTTTGACATTTAATAAAAAATATTGAAAAGCAGTTGGTGGCTGACAGATTATTAAAATACTTTTAATGATAGATCAAAGGGTTTGAGGCCTATTGGTGGGAAGGAATTCAAAGTTTTCTTCCCACCCCCCCCAACTTGTTTTTGTGAACAAAATTTTTGGACATTTATATCTATAGAAATGAAAAAAATAATTCTGATTCTTATTCTAATTTTTATTTACATTAATCTATAGAACCATTAGCTAATTTTAAGAAGCTCTATTTGCCCCATTCAGAAAAACACACGCAATACAATTCCATTTTTATTGTTTTAAATGTATAAATTTAATTTCATGATATATTTTGGTGATCTTGATCAGTTGTGCACTATTAATGATTATCATAACTCAATCTTGGAGAAATTTTTAAACATTTAGGGTCTTATGGTCACAGAAAGCCTGAAAAAATTGGAAGACTTCATATTTAAACACGTATTTTTGTTTCATACAACCGTACTAGTGTGGTGATATAAGATGTTCTAATATAAAAATATACTAAAATAAAATTTGGAGAAGTCAAATGGAAGCATCGGATAAAGAAACAAAGAAATAATATAAAATTTCTAAGCACTCAAGGAATTCTTATTCATCCATATTTTATATTATGAGCATGAATTTCAAATCAGTATGTATTTACATCCCACCAGATATATCTGAAATAGTGATGTAAGAGTGAAAAAATAGAATTTCATAATTCGCAGTAGTCCAGATATGATATCCTTCGCTACATGTAAATTTATGATGAAAAATTAGATGTCAGTTTGAAACAGACAAAATGGAGCAGTTTATCCCACATCCTATTTTTTTTTGTTTTTTAAGTATCACGACCAACGTGCTAGGGGAGAACTAAAATAGAGACAGAGTGAGGAGACTATTAAGAAAGAAAGCAGGAGAGGGCAGAATCATAGAAAACAGAGGGGTGTTTGAAGAAGGGAGTGAGCATCTGGGCTTCACACTGCTATGAGAAGGACAAAGAAAAGGACTAAGGAAACTTCCCTGGATGTGACAGCATATGGAATAATGGTGAACTTCAGAGGACTTTTTTCTTTGTTGTTTTAAGATGCCTTGTGAGGGATTCAGATTAAACATTTTTGAGAATTGCTAACATTTGTGACTAGATGGACTTAATCACTGAGATTACAGCAGGAGCATGTGCAGGATGTGCAGGCGGCCCTGCTGAAAAGCATGACTTTATGACAGGGACGAGGACAGTGAACAGGAGAGAGCTTTCTGAAAAACAGGAGCTACCAAAAGATACTTGGATATCCAGGGAGCGGTTTAACCAGAGACCAGGTTTGACAGATACAAAAGAATTAATCAGTCGAGTAAGGGCTTTAAAAGGAAGTGAATCACTGGACTTTTGGAGTCAGAAGGGACACTTGATCCTTCATAGAGTAAAAAGGAAGAGAATATAGGTTTGTGTGTAGAGAGTAATAAAACTGCCCGGGGAGGAGGGAAGCGTTTGGAGATCCTGAATTGTAGTGACTCCATCCATTGAGGATTTTCTCCAGCTCCTCTCTGGAGGGGACAGTGAAGAGGGTGAACAGTAGGGCTCAGAGTTGAGAGTTTGCCAGACAATGGGAACAGGAGAATCGAGTGGCAACAACATAAATAAGAGTGATAAACGGCAAGAAAGCAAGTCCAGAAGCTGTAAGACCAATATGTAATTTCTGTTTCTGTCACCTATCTGCTGTGTGTATTTGAGTAAATTATTTTACTTGTATAATCTTCACTTTCATTTGAAAATGTAGCAGTATCTGCCTGCCATGTTTCTAGATTTTAAGAATGAAATGGAAGATACTGTTAGGTGTTTTTTAGGTGATGCACTGCTAGGTAAACAGAAGTTAGTGCCAGAGGCTACTACAGTTGTCACAGAGATCCTAAGAAAATGTGTTATAATTTTGACTCTCTTTTATTTGCTAGACGCTTCTCTTTCCCCTGCTGCTTTGCATCTATGGCCTCTTCCTTCTGTGGAATTTCCCCACCTCCCCCTCTGCCGTGCTCCAAAGTAAATCTCATGGACACTTACAAAGTTGTGCAGAATGTGTGAATCACTGATAACAATGGGGTTTTTGTGTGTGTTTCAAAAAAGAAAACTATTAAGTGAAACCAGATAACTTGATGATAAAAACATATTTATGAGCAAAGATCCTGTTCTTTCTATTAATTTTATTTTTATTAGTACATACTCGAAGTACATAATTTCTCTTATTTGGGAGAATATATGCATGTATATTACACACCTTAATTCTTTTTAGTTCCTTCCCCTCCCGTCCTTCTCTGCTCCCTCCAACTCTTGTTTCCCTTCCCATTTGCAAGAACTCTATTTCCATTTTTTATGCAATTCTTTTTCTAAGAATTTCTTTTCCCTTTCCTGCCCCCTCCCTAAAAATCCTATTCTGGATGCCCTTCAGCCTCCCCTAGCCTCCGAATTCCTTTTCCACAGCTAAGAAAAGAATAAGAGACTAAGCGTACCCCCGCCAGTGCCAGCTCAACCGTTAAACAGGGGAGCTCCTGCTCGGGTTTTATGAAATCACAGAAATATCAAAATTATTCTCAGCATGTGTCATGAGTTTTCACCACAAAATTAATTCAGATTTGTTTTATGAAATGTGATTTTGCTTAGGAAGAGGTGAGGCATGTGGACATTATGAAATCACGTAAACAATAACAGCTGATTATGGTAGCTCAGAAAAGGTCAGAAAACAGCATCCTTAATCATCTACCTTGAAAATTAGTACCTTCAAGCAATTTAGCTGTAAAGAGGATTGCTAACAACTTTTGCAACTACCAAATAATTCCAATGATTATGGGTTTGTTTTTTTGGAAAGTTTTTGAGCTAAAGGTATCAGAATTCAAATTTGGGTGGAAAGAGTCTATACACTTTATTGTTGACAAGCCCAATTCAATCTGTATAGAACTATTATTCATTCAGCCTTTCCATCAATAATTCATTTATTGTTTGACTCTTTATTGAGTGTCTACTATGGACCCAACACTGCCCAAGGCACTAAGGATAAAATAGTAAATAGACAATGTTCCTGATCCAAGAAACATACATTTTTGTCTATTGGGCAGAAAATAATTATACATATAATAAATATACAAAATATTCCAGAGGAATGAGTAATAAGTGTTCTACAGAGAATGATGCAGAGTGAGTGAATAACAAGAGTCTGACTGCTATTTTGGATAAAGTAATCAGGTTAATCTTCTCTGAAGAGATGACTCCTAAAATAGGAACTTCATGACAAAAAGGGGCTAGCCAAGGAAAAATCAGAAAAAAAGACTTCCAACATGTCCTGGGGCAGGATTGACCAGCTATATTCTAGGAAACCAAAGTCAGCCAGCGAGCCTGCAGAGAAAGGAGAAGGAGACAGTGGTAGAAACGAAAACACAGACGTTAGTGGACACTGAGGCTTCTTCAGGTAGATAAGGAAGGTGTTTGCACTTTATTTTAAATTATGTAGGAAGACTGGAAGACCTTGGGGGGCTTAACAAGAGATGAGCAACACCTTCCGATTTAAATTTAAACCAGGACTCCTGGCTTCTTGTAGATAATATTTTAAAGAATAGGAGCAGGGTCTGTGAACTACCATGTTTGGGTAGAAGTCATGATGGCTTGGGATGGAGGTTGCCGTACCAGTAATAGAGATAAAAAGAAACCAATAGGTTGGGATGTACAAAGGATGATCAATACAATGACTATTTAACTTTAAAAATTTTTACAGTAAGAGACACATTGTCATTAATTCCTCTTATGGTTTGTGTCTAGATGTCCCCCCAAAGCCTCAC
>PVJO010031268.1:0-14516 GCA_004026905.1 Hystrix cristata
AATGATGTTAAACGCTTTTTCATATATTTATTTACTATTTTTATTTCTTCATCTGAGAAATGTTTATTCATTTCAGATGTCCATTTTTGGATTGGGTCTTTAAATATGGGGGGGTTGATTTTTTTTAGTTCTTTATATATTCTAGATGTTAGACCTTTGTCTGATGGACACTTGGCAAAAATTTTTTTCCTGTCTGTGGTTTTCCACCCCTCTATAAGTAATTTATTTTGCTGTGCAAAAGCCTTTTAATAGGATGTAGTTCCAAGCATTGATTCTTTATATTGTTTCCCATGCAGTCTGGGTTCTGTTCACAAATTTTTTTCCAACCCCTATGTCTTTGAGAGTTCTTCCTATTTTATTCTCCAGGAGATTTAGGGTTTCTGTCTTAATGTTTAGATCTTTGATCCACTTTGATTTTAGCTTAGTACCTGGTGAGAGACATGAATCTAGTTTTAGTTTTCGGCATGTGGCAAGCCAATTTTTCCAGCACCATTTATTAAAGAGGCTGTCTTTCCTCCAGTGAGGGTGTTTGGCTCCTTTGTCGAAGATGAGCTATTTGAGTGTGTTTCAAGTTATTTCTGCATCTTCTAGCCTCTTCCATTAGTCCTCGGGTCTGTCTTCATGCCAGTACCATGCTGTTTTTATCACAGAAGCTTTATAATACAATTTCAAGTCGGGGACTGTGATGACCCCTGCCTTATTCCTGTTGCCCAGAATTGTTTTTGCTATTCTTGGTCTCTTCTGGTTCCAGATAAATTTCATGATTGCCTTTTCTAATTCTATAAAGTATGTTGTTGGTATTTTGATTGGAATTGCATTCAATCTGTATAGTAATTTAGGAAGTATGACCATTTTCACTATGTTGGTTCTTCCTACCCACGAACATGGGATGTCTTCCCATTGTCTGAGATCTCTTTCAATTTCCTTTTTTAGAGTACTGTAGTTTTCAATGAAAAGATCTTTTACTTGTTTTGTTAGATAGATTCCTAAGTATTTCATTTTTTTGATGCAATTGTGAAAGGAATATCTTCTGTTATTTCTTTCTCAGTGAGTTTGTTATTGGTATATAGGAATGCTATTGACTTTTGGGTGTTGACTTTGTATCCACCTACACAGCTGAATTTAGTTATTAAATCTAGAAGTTTTTTGGTGGAATACTGGGGGTCTTCTATGTAGAGTATCATGTCATCTGCAAATAATGATAGTTTAACTTCTTCCTTTCCTATTTTTATTCCTTTTATTTCTTTCTCTTGCCTGATTGCTCTAGCTAATGTTTCTAGAACTATATTGATTAATAGTGGTGATAGTGGACAGCCTTGTCTTGTTCCAGATTTTAGTGTGAAAGGTTCAAGTTTCTGACCATTTAGTGTGATGTTGGCTGTTGGTTTGTCATAGATGGCTTTTTATCAGATTTAGATATAGACCGTCTATTCCTAATTTCTGTGGAGTTTTTATCATGAATGGATGTTGGATTTTATCAAATGCTTGTTCTGCATCTATTGAGATGATCATGTAGTTTTTGTCTTTGATTCTGTTGATATGGTGTATTACATGTATTGATTTGCACATGTTGAACCATCCCTGAATCCCTGGGATGAATCCTACTTAGTGTATAATCTTCTTGATAATCCGTTGCATTCTGTTTGCTAGTATGTTGTTGAAAATTTTTGCATCTATGTTCATTAGGGAAATTGGCCTGTAGTCTCTTTTTTGGTGGGATCTTTTTCTGATTTTAGTATCAGGGTAATACTTGCTTCCAGGAATGATTTTGGAAGTGTTGCTTCCTTTTCAATTTCATTAAAGAGTTTGAGGAATAGTGGCATTAGATCATCTCTGAATTTCTTGTAGAATTCAGCTGTGAAAGCATCGGGACCTGGGCTTTTCTTTGTTGGTAGGTTTTTAATTACTGCTTCAATTTCAATGGCTGATATTGGGTTATTTAGAATATTTATCTCTTCTTGATTCAGTTTTGGTAGTTCATATGTCTCTATGAATCATATGTTTCTATGTCCATTTCTTCAGTGTTTTCCATCTTATTTGAGTATAAGTTCTTGAAGTAGGTGCTGATGATCCATTGGATTTCCATAGGGTCAATTGTGACTTCACGCCTTTCATTTTTTATTGCATGGAATTGGGTCTTTTCTTTCCTAGTTTTGATAAGAGTGGCTAGGGGTTTATCTATTTTATTTATTCTTTCAAAGAACCAAATCTTTGATTCATTGATTTTTTTTGTATTGTTTTCTTAGTCTCAATTGCATTAATTTCAGCTCTGATAATAACTTCCTCTCTCACAAGAGCTTTGGGTTTGATTTGTTCTTCTTTTTCTAGATGTCTGAGGTTCAACATTAAATTGTTTATTTGAGCACTTTCTGTCTTCTTGATGTTGGAGTTCAATGCAATGAATTTCCCTCATAGTATTGTTTTCATTGTATCCCATAGGTTCCGGTATGTTGTATCGGCATTATCATTAAACTGAATACATTGGTTAATTTCTTCTTTAATTTCTTCTGTAACCCAGCTGTTGTTCAGAAGGATGTTATTTAGTTTCCATGTGTTTATGTGGTATTTTTGTTTTCTGTTTCCATTGAATTCCAGTTTTATTGCACTATAGTCTGATAGTATGCATGGTATAATTTCGATTCCCCTATGTTTACTTAAACATGCTTTATGAGCAAGTATGTGGTCTATTTTGGAGAACGTCCCATGTGCACCTGAGAAGAATGTGTATTCTGTTGTTGTGGGGTGGAACTCTCTGTATACATCTGCTAAGTCCATTTGTTCACAGATTTGATTCAGTTCTGATATTTCTTTGTTAAATTTTTGTCTAGTTGATCTGTCTATTTGTGACGGTGGGGTATTGAAGTCTCCCATTATAATTGTATTAGTATATATTTGATCTTTCATGTTCCTTAATATTTGTTTTATGTAGTTAGGTGCACAGATATTTGGTGCATAAATATTAATGATTGTTATTTCTTTCTCTTGGAGTTTTCCCTTGAGAAGTATGTAACGACCTTCTTTGTCCCTCTTCGTCTGTTTTGGTTTAAAGTTCACTTTGTCTGAGATTAGGATAGCTACCTCTGCTTTGTTCTGGGTTCCTGCTGCATGAAATACTGCTTTCCATCCTTTGATTTTCAGTCTATGAATTTCCTTTTGAGTTACATGTGTCTCTTGTATGCAACATATTGATGGGTCTTGTTTCTTGATCCATTCTGCTAGTCTGTTTCTTTTGATTGGTGAGTTGAGACCATTTACATTGATGGTTACAGCTGTTATGTATTGACTTATCTTTGTCATAGGTCTTTTCTGTTGTTGGTTCTGTGTTTCACCTCAGTTTAACTGTTTTCCTTGCCTGGTGGATTATTATCTATTAGTGTTCTTGTAATTATAGTTTCCTTTTTCCTTTTCTAGGATATCTTTCAAAATATTTTGTAGAGGTGGTTTGGAGGTCATGAATTTCTTCAGCTATTCTTTGTGGTCGAAATATTTTATTTCATTGTTGAATTTGAGATTTTTTTTTCTTTTTTTTTGGTGCTGGGGATCGAACTCAGGGCCTTGTGCTGACAAGGCGGGCACGCTAACCACTTAGCTACATCCCCAGCCCTCATTGTTGAATTTGAAAGAGAGTTTAGCTGGGTACATCAATCTGGGTTGGACATTATTTTCTTTTAAGGCTTGAAATATTTTGCTCCAGGCTCTCCTTGATTTAAGGGTTTGTGTTGAGAAGTCTGCTGTGATTCTGATGGGTTTACCTTTATAGGTGATTTGGTTTTTTTCTCTAACAATTTTCAATATTCTGTTCTTTTGTTGAATTTCTGGAATCTTGATTATGATATGTCTTGGTGTAGATTTATTTTGGTCATGGGTAATTGGGGTTCTATATGCCTCACTTATCGGTATGTCAAGTTCTCTTCTCATGCTTGGGAACTTTTCTGTCATTATGTCTGTGAATAATCTCTTTAGAACCTTTGCACAGTCTCCTTCTTTTTCCTTCACTCTGATTAATCTTATGTTGTTCTTCTTTGCATCATCTTGCAGTTGTTGTATTGATTTTTCATAGTCTCTAGTTATTTTTAAGAATTCTTCCTTTTCATGGTCATGAACTGCAGTCCTGTCTTCTAGTTCTGAGAGTCTGTCTTTGCTTTCATTTAATCTACTGCATATACGTTCAAGACAGTTTTTGATTTCTTGGACATCTATTTAGATCTGTTTCATGGGTTCTATTTCTTTCCTAAATTGAGTGGTCAAGTTTTCCATTGTTTTTCTAAGCTCCTCTGTTTTTTTTATCTGTGTGTACTCCAAATTCACTAAGCAGGTCTTTCATTATGTTTATCATCTTTTTCTTAATTTGGCCAATTATTTCTAATCTGATGTTCTCTATAACCTCATCCATCTGCTTTTTAACTTCCGCTGCTATCATTTCTGAAAGTTTGGTTGAGTCTAATTTCCTCTATTTCGTTGTCCTCTGGATTTGTTCTGGGTGAGCTGGGGGATCTGGGGTTATTTTACTTCTGGGTCTCATCATTTTCTTTGTATCTGTATGTATCTGTATCTGTATCTGTATCTGTATGTATTTCTCCCCTTTTAGTTTCAGAGCTGATTTTTATATTTTGATTATGGGAGGCTACTTGAAGACAAATATCAATGCTTTCTAAGAAGAATTCTGTTCGTTCAGAGTCTTCTAGTTAAATGTAATTCTTGGCTTTTGTGGTTGTCTCAAAACCCTGGATTATGTTAATGATTATTACCTCAGATAATTACAGTATTACCATATGAGAAAGTACAACTGGTTATAACCTGTATGGCACACTCGTTACATTAGTACATTAGCAATAGCATCAATTACATTCATGAAATTGACCTACTGTGATAAATATTAACTTTATATCTTTAACCATAAGAGCAAAGTCAACACCATTATAAAGCAGAATTCAATATAAACCAGGAATTTGTATGTACTGGGTACTCTGTTAGCGGAGTGGTTTTTACCCTGCATGTAGGTGGGATAATGAGGGATAGGAAAAGGTGTAGAGGTAATGAAGAAAGTTCTAGTAGATGTAAGACTTAGAGTAGGATGTTACTTATACTTTGGGAAACTTGATTCGATAGTTTAGGAAGAGTGAAAGGTGAGAGTAGTGAGTCAAACCATGTAGAATCTAGACAATATTTACTCAAATGAAAAATGAAAGGGAGAGAGAAAATGAAAAGAAAAGGAAAAATCAGAGCATTTGGTTGAGGAAGGAGAGATATGAGCAAGGCAAGACTCAATAAAAGTAAAAACCAAAACAACAACAAGAAAGAATAGGTAGACAAGAGAATGCATCAGACAGGTAACAGGATGAATAAGAGAAAGAGAAAATAGAAGGAGAAATAAAACCAATATGTACATATATTACATATACATACATGTATAGTGAGATTTCTCTGATGACCACCGCTCTGTGGGGGATGCAGGCCAAAACCTGATTCTGTGCTTGTTAGCCCTACTGAGGCTGCAGTGGTCAATGCTGGGTACTATGTTGATCCTGGCCTCCAAGCATGGAGTCTGGGGGCAGTTGTCAGACTACAGCTCTCTGGGAGATCTTTGGTAGCCTGCCCAGGTCTCCTTATCCTTTATATTTCTAAAAGTTTCCTTAGTGGTGTGGGTATTGTTGGCTTTACCAGATAGTGATGGCTTGGATCAGAAGAAAAATGAAATTAAAAAAAAAAACCACTAATGAGAGGGAGAGGCAATAGTGCCTTCTGTCCAAGATGTTTACTACCTTATTTCAGTTTCACCCTGCCGGTGCACGGGCTGAGCCAGGGCGGATTGGCCACCCGGGAGCATCCTGACCTGCCGGCTCAAGCCTGGGTCCGAAGATGGAGCCCAGAGCTGTCGTCCCCAGAAGGGGGCGGAGCCCTAAAAAAGCATTTTTTAAAGGTTGTGGGTTTTTTGGGGGTTTTTTTGTTTGTTTGTTTTGTTTTGTTTTTTTTTGTGGTGCCGGGGATCGAACTCAGGCCCTTGTGCTTACAAGGCAAGCACTCTAATCACTGAGCTAAATCCCCAGCCCCTAAGCATTTTTTAAATCTCAGAAATTTCTAAACTTCATAATTCTCTAACACTCAGAAATTAAAATCTCTGCAAAAGCAACCACTTAAACTTTGATTTATTCAAGCCTAGAACTAATGCAGAAGACACTGGGTGCTTTGAGGTGGCAAAAGAAGTTTACATTAGAATTATTTACTTCTTAATGAAATATTAACTCATTTACGTTGGAAGGGCACTGCTTAATAAATGGCGAAATTACTTTAATAAATATAATTCATGAAATTTTCCCAGAAATGTAATGTTCATTATACTGCTTTGTAGTCTTCTGGATGCTACAGGCCATACAGTCAGCCTCCAAGACGTGGCCCTCAGCGTATGGTGTCCTCCATTTTGAAGCCCCCCCCTTTCTCCCTCCATAAAACTTGACATGCTCTGTGGGAAGCCAGGTGTCATTTCATGGGAACCTTCCAGATAATCCACAGAAAGGCCCATGTGGCAAGAAGCTGAGGTTTCTGATCAAAAGCCATCAAGGAAGTATGTCTACCAACAACCACATGAGTGAGGTTAGTCTAAGCAGACTGACCCTAGACAGCCACAGTTCCAGTTTGATAGCTACCTCGTGAGAGACCCTGAGCCACATCACCCAGTCACATTATTCTTGGACTCCTGAACCATACAAACCACGAGATAATAAATGTTTGTTGATTTATGGTACTATGCCTTGGAGTAGCATGTCACATGTCAATAGGTAGCTAATATAACAGGTATCCAATAATAGCATTCTTTCTCTAGGTTACCCATAAATCCCCAAAATAATATTATAATTGGAGGTATTTCAATTTAGTTAAATGAGACTAAAACATCACCTCCATGAAAATGAGAAAAAAATCTAAACATATTATAAAGTATGCAAAATTGCCCTTGTTCATTAAATAAATTTTATATATAGAAAACAAAAATATCAGAAAAATAATAACTAACAAATAATTAAAATATTTGTATTGCACATCAAAGTATAACTAAAGCATCAACTCTATATTCAATCAATGGTAATGAAAAATCATACCTTCATGAACTAAACCACCCAATTACCAAAACACCCTAAATATTAAAGGGAAAAAATTTTGATGCTCAATGTTTCTAATTTTTGACAGGGAACATTTAATTACTTTAAGGATAATTGTTTTAAAATACCTCAAATGTCAGTTTGTTTTTCTCTTTATCTCCAAAAGGAAAGGGCTGATTTACAACTTCTTTCAAGTATTCTTCAACGAATTCCATTGTCAGCGCAAATTTCCTCTTCATATCATTTCTAGAAGAGTCTGTTATAGAATCATATCTAGAAAGACAGAAGATAAAGCAAGTTGAATTGTCCATAATCATTTAAAAATAGGAAAACTACTATATATAGCCGAACTTCCTGGCTTTGTAATCTTGGACAAATCCGTTAACCTTTCTAGGGGTCGTGTCCTCATCTGTAAAATGGGACTAATGTGAAATGAGATGATACATGGCAATAAAGTAAAGCCAGCCATAATGTCAAGCATTCGGCAAATGGACACCCATTATTATTTTCGTTTTGGCTTCCAGAAAGAACTTTCTATTTGTCAAAAGTTGTCATTTTGCCCTCCAAAAAGAGTGTCTCATTTGCACTTGGAAGATGAACAATTTTAGTGAGAAAATACAGACGCCTTTTCCATGGATAGGATTTCAAAACTGAAGACATTTGAGTCTCAGTTCCTCTGCTAAGTGTAAAAGCCTTGAGAAAATGTTTCCGAACATACTCATGAATTGTGATCTTCGTGGGGATTTCTGTCCAGAGTCTGGCATAGCGAACAGGCACCACAGACTCCTGGGGATCCCGGTCCACATGCATGTGTAGCATGAGACGACAAAAGGAAGCTCGGAGGTCAAAGGGTAGACTCTCATCCGACACGCAGCGCAGGATCAAGTCTACGGACAGCTGTGTAGAAATCTGGTTGATTGCCAGGTACTGGCGATCGAGGCACATTCTTGCAAAGAGGTTTAGCTGGTACCTTAAAAATATTAAGCACAGTGCGTTATTTGTCTTTTCTTGACCAAGTTCTTAGACATCATAGCACCAGTCGGTGTCTGTGTTTATGATACCTGTATTTCCAAGTGTTTCTGATACTGAGTCTAATTATTTAGGTCAAGTGATCTAATGACAATGCAGATAAGAAACAGCCACTATGATCCTTCATTACAATTTCTCTTACTTGTTCCAGTAACACATCTCTGGAGGTGCACACCACTAGGCTCTCAGTTTCCTAAATTACAAATATGCTAAGCCAGAAGACCAAGGGTAACAGCTCACACGAAAGCATCCAACTCCTCCAGCTCCACTCCTCTGGGCGCTCTGGCAGCTACTCTATGCTCAGTTCCACTCAGTTCCCAAACCACCACCATCGGTCCACCTGACATTGGTGTACTTGGCTTCTTCAGCCTCTGAGATTGAGAATCAGCCTTTGGTTTTGTTGCTGTGGTTGTAGAAACCAGGGAACAAGAAGTATCCTCTGTATTTCTCTGATTCCAGCCATCTGGGGCCAAACTGGCCCAAGGGCTTCTGCCTTGGTTTTTACACTTTAATCTCAAAGATGCCGGGCAGATTCTTGCTCCCATTATAGTGACCATGGGATCTAAAACGTCCCCCCATTCTCCATGTGTGTGGTAGGTGACTGCGGAACTGACAAATGCAGCAGCTGAATGTGCTGTTAGGAGGTGGAGCCTGGTTGGAGGTGGCTCACTGGGGGCCTCACTTAGAAGGCTGTACTGTCCTCGGCTCCTTCCTTCTCTCTCAACTTCCAGCTACTGCCATGGGTTGAGCATTTTTCCTCCACCATGATCCTACACCACGCCATTTCTGCCTTGAAGCCAGCAGACCATGTCCTCCTTTAAGTTGCAGGTGTAAAGTGTCGTGTCTCAGCCACAGGAACACGACTAAGTCAGCCACTGTCAGTACGTACCCTGCCACGTGCCAGTGGGCTTTCATAACTACAGACGCCAGTTCCTCTGAAGCTCCGGCTCAGCACACACTCATTCACACTCTATACTGAGCTATAGTAAACTAGATCAGTTTCCTCAGCCCCAGTTCCACCTCTCGATCTATCACCCAGGTCCTAACATGTCTCATCTGTCTCTCCTCCAATCAATAACAGGAAGAAACCCTTTGCCAAACACAAATTTCAAAGTAGAAAAATCAAGAAATGGCAAGTGGTACATGTGGAAAACACAGATGTTGACTTTCGTTTTGAATATTTTAAATCCTAGACATTTCAGCTACCTTAGTTCTGATGTGATGTTTTAAATTTCCTCTTCATAGACACCTACCTTTTAAAGGTATCAGAGAATCAGCCCTCATGAATATGGCAGATGAAAAATTATGAATCTCTACAATACTTAACCTGTAATAGGTAAGGACTTCTAAGTCAGCTTTGGTGCCTTCTTTTGCTTCTTGAGCTAGGTGCCTGATAGCTTTGCCATGAGGTTCCTTGTTACTGTCAATCCAGTACAGCCAAACTTCTTCATCATCCATGTCATCTGAAAGGATGGAACTCTCCATGGGGTTGTCTACTTGCATTGAGACCAGCCTTGAAATCAGTAACACATACAAAAATCTATTAAGAAGCATACTTTCAAGTTTGATATTAAAAAAATGCAATGCTCACAAAAATAACAGAAAACAGATGTCCCTGTTATCTATCTTACTTAGTTTGGATGAGAATGTCAGCATTGCCAGGACTCAACATAAATTTACAGATGAGTTCTTGAGTGACAGGGATAGCAGTAGTATTAGACACACACAAATCTGACAAATAATCCAAAAATCTAGCAAGAGAAAAAATTAAAATGAACATTATGATGAAACATTTTATAAAATCAGCACAACAAAAACATAATTTGGAATATAACAAAAGAAACTTACTTTATTTTAATATTATTTCCAGCCAACATTTTTCCTATGTGTTAACTATAGTGTCATTAAAAACAAATTAAAGTCCCAAGACTTTTTAATTAATATAAAACTTGTTTCACAAGCAAAATGTTTCCTTCTGTTTGTTTGATGCCATTAATCCCTTAGCATGATGACTTATCTTTAGAAAATCATTTATCTGTCCTAACGTGTGAGTCCCCAGAATTGAATACCAAAACAAAAGCAGACCAAAGCCAATGCTGTACTGAGTAAAACAGGACTACAACACACACTCAAGCAAAGTGACCATGTCCTGGTCACATGAAAGGCCCTCTAGCATTTATCTGCTATAGTTCGTAAAGAATACTTGACCAAAGTGCTTGGTTTCTCTGCATTCATTTCTTCTAGGTAAGGCAGCATGCTGCAGTCAAAGGAAAACTAGAAACCCTTGATTTACCTTACATTCTATTCCTAACTACTAGGGTATTCCTGGGCAAGCTGCTCTTCAAGGCTTCTACTTTCTGATTTCTAAGATGTGGATAATTTAGCTGAGTGGTAGAGTGCATGCTGAGTATGCATGGGGCCCTGGGATCAATTCCCAGCACCAAACACCAAATAAAGAAATAAATAAAATATATAAGCATTATACTTCATGAGGATGTGCATGATTTAAATAAGATCATTCATATGACTATATTTTGGAAAACCATATATACATTATCAAGTGGATATCAAGTACATTTAAATATAAGACTAGGGCTGCGATTATAGCTCAGTGGTAGATCACTTACTTGCCTAGCCACAGGGCCCTTGACTCAACCCCAACACCACAAAAACAAACAAATAAATAAATATAAGTCTACAAAGGACTATGATCTCCCACAAGGTAATAACTCTTTACTATATGTAGTTATTATGTCAATAAACCCAACATACTCTGTCCATGAAAGTTAGCACTATGAAAGAATCCTAACTTTTAACTGTTCTACAAATAAAACAAAAAGCTGCCATCCCCCATAGAAAAGAACACTGCATGAACCACTTCAAACCTTGGCTCCCGATTCCTCCTGAGTAAGCTGACAAATGTTTCTATTTCTTTTGCTGTGATATGTTTCTCTAGTAGTTTTCTATTGTTGTGCAACAAAGCTGTGATGGTATCTTCTGCCAAAATATCATAGCCGATCTGGGACTGCATGACACAGAAATTCTTAGCAATGTACTCCTGCAAAGAAGAAGGACTGTCAGCGTGCTGTGCGACATTCAGAAGGAACGGGCTCCACCAGGATCAGCAACATGCATTAATTTATTCATAACAGATAACTCACTAGAAGTTTGTCAAAAGAAAAGCAGGGAAATCTTTAATAAACAGAGCTTTTCAAGGAAGGAAATGAAAATATATCAACATACATGTACATTAAATTACACAAAACATTGCGTTGCTAGAAATAATTTCAATATGGGTTCTCTTGTAAGTAGGAACCATCAAAAATAAATCTAATTAAAATGAAAAATTTTAACAACATGATTACTTAGGATTTCATCAGCATAAGACAGGCCCTTCTTCCAAATCTCACTAAAAGTAATGATTATGGATTTTAGAAAAAAAAAAAAGAAATGACTGCCTGATATTTTATTCATAAGGCATGAGATCTATGCAGCTACCTAAAGGTGAATTTGAGTCGATTTCTTTCTTGTACATATACTACATATGTACATATAGCGACCTATAAGATCTTCTCGAAAAATAATGGTAAAAATTTAATATACCTCGTATCATTAAAAAGCCTTCAAATAATATAATTAGTTGTGTTATTAATCAGATCCACTCATCCAATTAATCTTTCCTAAATGCCTCCAACATTCCAGGCACTGAGAAGAGAGGGATATGGCTACACACAAGATAGATGAGTTCTCACAAGCCTCACATCGTACTGAAATAAAATGCAGTAAATGACCAAACAAATATGATCATTTTACATGTTGATAAATGAAATGGAACAAACAGAAGGATGGAGAAAAGTGGCAACTTTAGACGGGAGATGCCGTTGGGGATTTGGCTCAGTAGTTAGAGTGCTTGCCTTGCAAGCACAAGGCCCTGAGTTCGATCCCCAGCGCCAAAAAATAAATAAATAAATAAATAAATAAATAGACGGGAGATGCTAAAGAAGTGACACTTGAGCAAGAGTGGAAATGATGAAAAAGGAAGCAGCCATAGGAAGCCCTGGAGAAAGCCTCCCTTGGCAATGGAAGCAGCAGCGGCAAAGCCCTGGGGTAGTGGAACTGAGCTGCTTGTAGTCTATAAACAAAAAATAATGCCTATATTTTGAGTATAGTAAGTAAGGTGAAAGCAAGAGTTGAACTGGGAGAGTAGGTCAAAAGAATCCTATGGGGGGGCTGGGGATTTAGCTCAGTGATTAGAGTGCTTGCCTTGCAAGCACAAGGCCCTGAGTTCGATCCCCGGCACCACAAAAAAAAAAAAAAAAGAATCCTATGGGTTGTGAGTCATGGCAAAGGGCAAAAATGTTATTCTAAAAGCAAGGAAAGGTCACTTTTCATGCGTTATTTCATCTGCTCTTTATTCTTCACACTAACTCTCCTATATTCCAACCCACTGTTGTTCATATTTAGCATTCTGTATGCAGGCAACACATCTCACATAATCATAGAACTAGTGAATTTAACCCCTTCCAGAATTAAATGCTTTCCTTTCTTGGGGATTCTTCTTGGGAGTATATTTCTGTTTCTGTGATGGGAGAATTGATAGATTAGAAAGTGGTTTCTGCCTTAGGTAAAATTTACTGGAACATATCTATTCCTTGAAAATGATACCAGTTGCACAAATCTAATTATATTCAAAGCAGCATTTTTGTGGCCTTTGAAAAGGATGGCTTTGGGTATTGGGCAGTAAATTAAGTAAAGCAAATGTCTACTGTCAGTGTATCATTTCAAAGATATATATTGATTTACACACTTTTATGACTATTGTAGTCCTATTCTGGCACAAGGCAAACTTCCAAGATGTTAATAAGTAATTAAATCAAATTAGATGTGTTATCAAATTCTATAAATAATAACAAACAGAAACTCAATTCTAAAGACCTGGATTAGCACTATATCGCGAGTGATTTCTCAATTAGTCTATAAAATACAGGTACGGATGAAAGAAAGTGAGGTAATTAAGCAAAAAAAATAGGAGATCTTTCTGCATACATTTTAGAAATCTTGCTCTAAAACACATCAGAGAGCTGCTTCATGCTTAATACAAAAACACTAATTCAATAGAAATGAGAAAAAAGTTCCACAGCTATTGCTGAAATTCAATTAGAACATGAAGGAGAGTAAGGGGAATTAAAATCTGACCTCCAGTCAGGATACTAGGGACTCTTCATTCCTTCGCCAGCTCAGTGATCTACCTCTCAGAGAAAGGAGAGGAGGGAGTAGATCACCCACGGAAGCAAGGCCCTGAAGTGTGTAAACATTTACCTGGGAGGAATGATGCAACTAGGCAGGAGGTGCGCGTGCAGGGGTGTGTGTGTGTGTGTGTGTGTGTGTGTTTTCAGAGCAGAAAGTGTGGCACTCAGCACACTAGGCAAATCTGCAGCAAACTGAGCATGCCAGACCTGGAGAAACCAAGAAAGGATGTCAGCTAAGACATGGTGCCCAGACTCCACCAGGAACCAGCAGAATAACCAAGCCAGAGGAAATACACCACTGAAGCCCAGAGTGAGGCTATAGAAAGGAGGGACAGATCCTCAGCACCCTTTCACAAGCTGTGATCCACTGCAACTGGGGGCTTCAGGGAACCTCTTCATACCGGTGGATTTTTTTCGTTAATTTCCCACTCTATAATCCAGGACAATTTCATGTGCGGAGTGGTGGCCTATCTAGTAAAGTACACTGGTATCAGTATTTAAAATGATAGCTTTATGTACTGGGTACCCAGGTAAGTAAAGTAAATGTCTACTTCTAGAATTATCTATTTCTAAAATTTGCTAATTAATATTTTTGGACCACAGCTGACTATGGGTATTGGAAACAGCAGAAAAGAAAACTGTGGATAAGGGGGGAGGGGAGACTACTATATGCTTTTCCAGACACAGGAGAGAAATGAGGACAAGTAAAATACATTGAGTGGACTCACTCTAGACCTCCACTGAATAAGTTCATTTTGGGCACACCCCCAACCCAGACTCTGAATGCCCGAAGGTCTGTCATGGAACCTTCTAGAACTGAAGTTTTCTCCCAACAAAAGATGAACAACTACTGCAGTGAAATTGGAAAGTATAATTCCAGTGATAGCATTTTCAGTTGGAAAGAAACACATCTATCACTAGGCTCATATTAGGAAATATTTAAGAATTTAAGAATTTGTTTACATTACACCCCTTGCTTCTGTTCCTTGCCATAGTCTTTAGCTCCTGACTATTCTATACATTCTTTTAGACCTTTCTTAATCTTTAAACAGAATCCCAAAGCCAACATACTTTACTACTTTTTTTCTAAAGTAAATCTTTTTCTTTCTTGACAAAATGCTTTCAAGCTACTGAGAAGTAAGTG
>PVJO010031269.1:0-14559 GCA_004026905.1 Hystrix cristata
GGAGGAATGAAAGGGAGGGGAGGGGAAGGGGGAAAGAGGAGGGAAAACCAAGATGTATCATGTACAGGTACAAAATAACCATGTTGATTATGAACATTATGTATACAATGTACCAAAATATGTTCTTGTTAAAAATAAAAAAAAAAAATTGTTCATCTCAGGGGTTTTGTGAAAACAACACGAAGCTGACTAACACACTATCTTCTTTGTAACTCTAAAATACCCAGCACTTGAGAAAATCTGATAAATTAATGAACAAAAGATTTTGGCCATTTTATGGCTACATCATGGTCATTTAAAAATACACATATATATGTTCTACATCTAAAATTATCATTGAAAAGCACTTTAGGTCTTCCAAGAAGCCCCTTGAGAACGTGCAAGGATAATTACATTTCAGATCCCTTCATCCGCCCAGATCTCCCGAAAGCCAAGTCATCACCACAGCCCTTCTGAGTCCCTCTGCTGGCCAGGCTTTTCCCTTCACTTTCTCAAAACTCCCAACCTCCCTGTTGCCCCTATCTAGGTATGGTAGGAGCAGACCCCCCTCCCTTCTCAATGAAAGTCAATTTAAGCTTGCTCAGTACTGATTTCAAGTTATACTGCTTACATAGATCAGCACAACAAATATCGAGGCTTAGGAAGCCCCTGAGAGCCAAGAATCCCTCCTTCTCAGGAGCAGGCTTGAGGGAAGGCTATAAATACTTAAACATTAATATTGTTATCCTTGTCACATTAAAAAAATGAATTAATGATTTCCTGGCTCCTCTCTGGGGATGACCCCGGTGCCTCCATTGCAAGATCCTTTCATCTCATTACCATTTCCTCCCCGAAGTCTTTCCTCCTTAGAGTCAGGAACCGTCATCTGTAAGTAATGGGCCATGTACACAGATCCTGTTCCTGAGATGAGCACGGCTTGGGGACGATTCCCACCCCTCCCCCGAGTCTCCACAGGGTGCTCACAGCCTATGTGTCATCCTCAAACAATTTTCATCAACTCGCTCGGAACTTGCCTGAGGAGAAGGGGGGCTGGAGCGGAACTGTCTCTTTAATGGGATTTTAATGTGATCTTCAGCGAACTAATCTTATTTAGATATCATAGGAAGCCATGTAATCTCATCTGGGCACTCTTATTTCCTACAGAAAAGGGAAAGCTTTGTAATTCATTTTCAGCAACAGGAACACTTTAATAAAATCTGCTTCCGAAGGTTAAATGATCAGACAAACATCTGCAGCCCCAAGACCCTATATCCACCTCATTGATTGGGGCAACCATGACAACAAAATGACCACTCCAAAGGTTGCTTCAATAAAATCCATGCTAAGAGCTTAGGCCACTGCCAAATGCCTCTTTTTTGCCAATGTTTTAGACTCAAGTTCTTAAATGTCGAAGGAGGGTAGATTAGGTGGGGAGGGAAAAGATGGGGTTCTTGGCACAGTTCTGGAAATAAGCTAAGCACAGAAAGACAGTCTCATCTGGGAAAGCTAAAAAAGTTGATCTCACAGAAGTAAAGCAGGATGGTGGTTACCACAGACTGGGCGGAGCCTCGCCTGGGACAGTGTTCTCTCTGTTGTCCACTCCAGCAGGTCAGCAGGGCCCTGAGCATTGCGACCTGCTCTCCCTGGGAAGAGTTGTGAGAAATACAGCTTTCTTCATCTTACCAACAGCATCTTCATACCTCAAACCCTGGCCCCTGATGCCTATCAAAGTACCACAGCCACAGTCCAGCTCGCTCTACTTCAGAAAAGTCTAGAGCCAAGGGTGGAAATGTATGCCTGTAATTCCAACTACTAGGGATGATTCTAAGGCAGGAGTGTCATAGGTTCAAGGCTAACGTGGGCAACTAAGGAAAACCATGTCTCAAAATTTAAAAATAAAAAAGGCTAGAACTGCAGCTGTGTCTTAGTTACTTTTCTCATTGTTGGGACAAAATACTTGATACCCAAAGTTAAAGGAAGAAAGGTTTATTTCAGCTCACAGTTTGTAGAGGTTTCAGTCCATAGTCAACTGGTTCCTAAGCAGGGTGGCAAGGCAGAGGGGCGTTCTAGAGGAGAAAGGGTCCATGGTATGGCAGGCAGGAAGGCAGCAAGCAGAAGAAGAACCAACATAAGCAGCAGCCAGCCTACTTTCTTTTTTTTTTTTTTTTATCCTGCTTTCTTTCTGTACCTTTATATTCTGTCCAGGCTACGAGACTCTTTATTGGTCCACCCATACCTAGAGTGGGGCTTCCATTATCCACACCATTAAACCAAGTATCACATCCTTAATCCATACTCACACACCCTAATCCAGCTGCCTTCAAAACTACCTCCTATGACCACATGAGCCTTTAGGGGACCATCTAGATACAAGTTCAGTGGTACAGCTTAGCATGTGTGAGGTCCTGGGTTCTATTTCTAGCACAAGAAAAAAAAATCACTGGACAATTTAGAACATTACTATTCATCACATTGAACAATTTAGAATCTGTGAGCCACCTGTGACCCAGTTCTCTTTTCTTTATGTCTGTGTCTTTTAACTTGATCAGAAGCACCTTCGAAATAGGAAGTATGGCTTATCCATCCATCTCCTCTCAGCACCCAGCAATGAGTCTGTCACCTGGTAGGTTTTATTGCTTAGTAAATCTTTGTGTTGAATGAATGCTAAGCAACATGATGAGGCCAGAGTCACACCTACGAGCTTCTGTCCTGGAGGCTCTGACATTATCTTTTTAATTTTCACACATAAAGTAAATAATCTATAAAGTAGGTATTATTTCATTTTTTTGAGATTAGTAGAACTAAAGTTAAGAAGAAATGATGTGTACAACACACATTTTATAAATGACAGGTTGGAATTTAAAATCTGGAGTGTCTGATTCTAAAGCAATTTTCATTTTTTCATGATTTCTCATGAATTTTTTTTTGTTCATTTGTTTTTTGCAGTGCTGGGGATCAAACCTAGGGCCACATGTGTGAGGCAAGTGCTCTACCACTGAGCTATTCCCCAGCCCTCTCATGGTTTTTATATAAACTATGAGAATTAATATTAGTCAACTCAAAGTATGAGCCACTGGTTCTCTTAAAATAAACCTTAGTCCTTAGATCCTCTTAGATACCACAGAGTAAACACAGTAATCATCAAGATAATACCCATTTGCTGGGGAGTTAAATCACATGTACCTGCTGAACTGTTCTCTCCCCCTGGAAATGCATCTCCACTTTTATTAAGGAAAACTTTTCCCCAAGAAAGAGAGACCACAGCTCATTCATATACGGCAGGATATGAAGGAAACTTCCACTTACTCTCGAAATATCACTAACACTTTGTCTTGGTCAGTGTCTCTAGAAATAGCATCTGAGGTAAAGATTTGTATGTCAGAAGTTTGTGGGGAGTGTGTTCAGGAAAAATACCTATAAAAGAGCAAAGAAGCAGAGTTGGGCAGAGGGTCTATGCTTAGCTGAACTATGTTGTACTTGCAAGGCAGAAGTGTCAGCTTATCTTACAAGAGCTCTGGAGCCAAAACAACTTTTCAGAGTCATCCCCAGTTGCAAAAAGGAGGCTAGATGTTTGTTCTTCAGCATCAACGAATAGTAGATGCATGCTGGCAATCCTCACGAGAAGGGTATGAACAGCTTCCAAAAAGGTGAAGGCAATTCTGAAAGATACACGCAACTTAGAGGCATTAACAGCTGACCCTCTCAGTAACTAAGGAATGAGTCTTTGGGGTTGAGGGTGGAGAGATCAGTTCTGGGAAGTCTACCTTCCACTACATCAGCACATCTGCATCCACTTGCTTCTTCTTGTAAGTTCATCCCATTTGGAATCCATCCTCCAAGATTCAAGTTAGTCCTTTGGGGATGAGATGCATGCACCCCTGCTGCTTAGCTGCCTTCAAGGCTGTGAGTAATAATATTTGTCTCTTTTTTGCTGCTTGTTCTAGATTTCCATTTCCATCCTCAATAGGGATAGGAGGCTCATATAGTGGGGCATCGAACCCTCATCCCTATGAGGTCTGAGGCCCTAGTCACTGTCTTTCTCAAACCCTGCACTTACCTATGTGTATCAAATTGGAAAAGGGATTATCAAGAGGTGGCTCAGTGGATGCTCTATGTGACAAACAATTTTCCCTGCACCTGTGGTTGAAATGACTCTTCCTGACCAGTTAACCCAATTATTTCTCCCAAGCAATGACTCATATTTACCTGCTGGTCTCCTGGTGTGAGGTATGTAGTAATTGTAGGTGGGTAGCAAATGTAGACTAGCGCTTAATAAAACTTACTGTATTGTCTGCTGCAGGTTTTTCCTATCTAGGAACCAAAACTTCAAGACTTATAGACTAAAATGAGAAGTCAATAAACATAAACTTTCCAAAATCACCAAGAATGACTAAGCATGTGATATTTTTGCTTTCCTTATTAGTTAAGAATTTTCATCTGTTCACTTAATGCAACCACTTTCCAGCTTCTCAGATGCTGGCTTATCAGAATCGCCAGCATCACTAGGCTGACACTTTGAGGCCATTATTAAGTAAAACAAGGGTTACCTGAATACTAGCACTGATATACTGTGACAGTTGATCTCGTACTCGTGACTAACACTGGGGATTTCATCACACTACCCAAATGGCACACAACTTAAAACTTATGAATTATTTCCGGAATTTGCTATTTAAGAATTCAGAGTGTAGCTGATGTGCAGAGTGCAGATAATGGAAACATCAGAAAGCAAAGCCATTGATAACAGTGGACTGTTTTACTACCAGGACACTCCAGCGCAGAATTTCATGGCTCAAGCAAAGGGCTGCTTAACACTATGGACTGGACCTGCTGCAGAGTCTTTTGCTGTTCTGATTTCATTCAGAATTTGTAACTTTCATGTTACCCAATAAATAAGTCCAAGCAGCATTTCGCAGGGTAGAAAATACCACCTTGAGAACTCAGAGAGCTCAAGTAAATATTAGTAGTGTGAGGCATAAAATACAATAATTTCTTTTTAATTGGCAAATAATCATTTTGCATATTGTATTTTTAAGCCAATACCCTGGAATGTACCAGACGGCTGGATCCCAAAATTATTTCTGATGTGTCAGGTTCTCAAATTTCCATAGTGTTTCACTTCTCACCCTCTGAAGCATCCATTTCTTACCAAAGCCTGCAACATACTTCCCCCTTCTTGCTTATTTGCAATTAACACATTTTCATCAATATGGTAAACTAATTATGATGTTTGAGAAAATGTCTAGATGGCCTCGGTCTCTATAGGTTACTTTATATCAGAAGGCAGGGGAATTAATGTAGCTCATTAACATATATTCTCATGGCCACCACAACTACCACATGAATGAGAACTGGTTGAGTTGCCTAAATAAATATGGAAAAGAACACATTTGTTAGAGGGGTGAATACACACCCACAGGCCTGAGGCTGTGCCAATAAATAGCATCCAGTAGTGCAACAACAATCAGGATTATAACTAGATTGAATTTGTAGTGGTCCACCACCATTTGCCAAGGTCCATCTGGTTTTGGTAGAGCCCAGATTGGCGAACTAAATGGGGTGTCATTTAAATCTTTCATGATAGCATTAGTCTCTACCAAAATGTGATATTGTCAGGGACTATTACATCTGGAAAAGGTGAAAAATTTAAGACACTCCTTTATGGTCTTACTCACTACAAAAGAGCTTTTCCCCATGGGCCAAGAAAGGAATGTGATATTTCTGATAACTACCAAGTATGCTCACTCCAGTTATATAGTCAATGAAGTCAGAAAATGACCATTTTGTGGGTCCACAGATCCACTGTGAATTAAACTGTGTCCAAATACTATGTACTACTTGGATTCCATTTGTGACCTCTATAAAAGAAAGTAACGATACTTCAGGTTCCCACATATAGATGTGAACTTGGACTCTCTATTCACAGTCCTCCACGTATCTGAGTAGTCCCCTTTTCCTAGTATCCAATGACCCAGGTAAATAGCTGTTGGTTTCTTTGGTGAAGAGGGATGGGATCATTACCATATACACTTGCCACAGTGCTGCTGGATGCTTCTTCTTGTGGGCTTGACTTCTTCATTCAACGAGTTCTAGGTGTCAGAATTGGCTCAAGTCCAGAAACTGGGCATGTAATCATGACACTTTATTTTTCAGGCTGCCCCCAACTTCTCAGTCATCCATCTTTGATTTACTTCAATTGCAAAGATTAAGTAATTTTCTTATTGGCTGCCTACCTCTCTTGCCCCTAAGGATACTATATTCTATCAATCATCTCTATAATGCTCTGCGGGTTGTGCCCCCTCACTGCCATTTCAACCCTGCCACTCATTACAATAATTTCACCCACTTTGCTTCTGATTAAGGGCCACTACACAGTCTGTATTATTTCAAGGTTTGATCTTCACCATTGCAATGAAGGAGCCTGGTTCTGTAATAGCATCTCCTACTGTTAGCCTCACTTCAGAAAACGACCACTGATTGCTGATTGCCCTTTCCCCACCACATCCCATATTGCTTTGGTCAATGGATTGTCCTATAGATCCTCCTGAAGTACAAAGTAAGCGTTCCTGCTTTCCATAATCTATTCACTCTCACACGCCTACCTTTTCTGAGCCTTTTGCTCCTTGCCTCTGCTGGCTGCCACAGCAGTCTTGACATTTCTGCTGCCAGCTGCTTTCCCTAAGCTTCTAGGTCACCCCCACATCTCATTAGCACGGTACCCTGGGGAACTTTCCGGCATCAAGGGAGAGTTAAATCCACTATCAAAGGTGCTCTAATTTTGATCAGTTCTCTTTAACCAACTTTATGTTCTATCACCCCTTGATTTGTACCCTCAGGATCAAGGGGTGCTCTAATTTTGATCAGTTCTCTTTAACCAACTTTATGTTCTATCACCCCTTGATTTGTACCCTCAGGATCCAATCCCATGTATGTATACCTCCTCTCAGGTTTATAACAGCTAGATCCCAAAGCTCTTTTTGCCCAGAGTCCTTTCATTCCCTCAGCATACCTGGTTCCTCACTGGCCAAGCTGTGTTTGATTTGACAACAGTTACTGATCTGAAAGAAATAGTGGGATTCCACCTGAGACTGGCGTATGGTATTTTGAAGGCAGAGCCCTCTATTGTTTACCAGCAAGAGAAGCAGCACAAATACCCTTCAAAGGAGAAGGTCGGGGAGTGCTGGGAAATGGGCTATTCCAAGATTCTTGTGCACACTGACCCAAAAGTCACTGTCCTAGACATCAGAGTCCCACTCGGTCCAAGCAAGAGTTCTGAAAGTAACACTGAAAACATGTGGCTGACAATTTAAACTCTAGCGTTTCACTGATTTAAGCCAGATCCTGGTCTCCAGCTGCAGAAGACTTTCTCTGTTGCCAAGGAGGCCATCCCACAGTCACACTGCTCTCCATACTGGCAGTCAGTCACCTTCAGCTTTTCATTATCTTCAGTGCACTATTGCTAGCACTTAGCAACAGCCTCCCAGTTCTATGATTCCATAATCCTTAGGGTCTGCTAGGAATTTTCTTTTTGAGACAAGGTTTGGCTATGTTGCCCCAGCTAGCCTTGGCCTCCTGAGTTCAAACAATCCTCCTACCTTAGCCACCCACGACCTGCTAGGATCTGAATGAGTGTCCTCCAAACTTCAGGTCACTACCAATGTGATCTTATTGAAAGATGGGACTTTAAGAGGTGAGTAGGCTATGAGAGTGCCTGTCTTGTGAATGGAATTAGGTGCCCTTATAATGAGGCTTGACCAAGGGCTAGAGTTGGTTCATTCTTGTCCCTCTACCTTCTGCTATATGAGGATGCAGCAAGATCTGCACAGCTACTAATGCCTTGATATTGGACTTTCCAGTCTGCAGAGCTATAAGCAATAAATTTCCATTATTCACAAATTACCTAGCCTCGGGGGGTTTTATAACAATTAGATTCACTAGTTCCCTTGCGTCTTCCAAACACCAGTCCATGCACTCCCTTCCACTGGTATCCATCACAGTTCTGACCACTGTACCTTCATTTTAGGGAATGAACTACCATCACTCATGGGCTCCTCCTTGCTAGAGGTCACTCATGATCTCCTAGCGAGTGATCTGGCTCCTAATCCTGTTGGAGAAACTGCTTCTTAGAACCACTCCTAGTACTGAATGTCTTAGGTCAGAGATTTGCATACAGGAGTTTTGGGGAAAGAAAGCAGAGATGCTTAGAAACAAAACTTCCAAAGTAATGAGGAAAGTCAATTGGGCAGAGAGAGAAGGTGAAATGCAGTGTAATAGTAACAGACTTCAACCAACATTACAGAAAGCTCTGCAACTAGACTGATCCCCAAATATGGCAAGAAGGACCGATGTGTCTCTTCTTGTGTCACTAGTCATTGAATGTGGCTGACCTCCAAGAAGGGGCACACATTTGGGCAAAGAACCTCATGTGATGCTTGTAGAGGGACACAGCTGTAACCTATCAGCAACCAATAATGAGCAGCAGGGAGAATGAGCCCCATGCAGCAGGGGAAATCTGGTCAGTACACATAGCATCCACCTCACCTTCCTTTGCATTAAGGCCTTGAGAATATATTTTAAATGCAAAGGATGATAAAGCAGGGGGACTGGCTGGTTCATAACCATTAATATCCTGGATCATAGTGGTTTACAGAATTAAACCCAGCAAAGACCAAGGGATTAAAAGATACCTCCAAATTTTGATGAGAATAAAGATAAGGAACATTACAGACTTTCCAGTGATATCTTTATTTAAAGTACTCCAGTTTGGAGGGCTACTTGGCCAAAAGGTTGTATAAGAGCTGGAAGTTTCCAGAAAAGAAAGAAAAGAATCGAGAGAGGAGGGAAAGGAGGATATAAAGAGAAAAGGACAGAGAGGGACAGGGAAAGAGAGGCAAGTCATCCAATGCAGCAAGCTTTTAACAAGCTTTAAGTTTTTTATTCTGTACCAGACATCTTCACTACTTGTGGCAAAAAAAAAACTAAGATGAATATCTTTGAATTCAATCATTTTCCTAAGAGGAGTCAAGGAAAAGAAAAAACATGTTTTCTGTAGACGAATGTACACTATGGCCTATTCTGTAATTTCTTGAAGTTAAACTTACTCCAGATACGTATTTCTTTACTTTTAATGTTCTGTGTATTTCTGTCTTTCTTTCTATGTCAGGAACACTTTTTTGAGGCCCCAGGCAATTCCTGGCTCTCTACTGGCTTTGGGAATGCAGGGACAGGCTGCCCCCAAGTTCTCACAGCCTAGAAGGAAAGATGCCATGGAACAATAGTTACAGCAGGCGAGGCAAATGTTTTGGCACCAAAGATTGATTTCATGGCCAGGGGTGGGGGATTTGCAGTAGAACTCATGCTCCTATGAGAATCTAATGCTGTGGCTGATCCAACAGGAAGCAGAACTTCCTGTAGAGTGGTAATGAAAGTGATAGAGAGGGAATGACTGTAAATACAAACGAAACTTTACTTGCTCTCCACCCGTCACCCCCCTCCTGCTGTGCAACTGCAATCTTAACAGGCCAGGGACTGCTATTGGTTTATATCTTGGGAATTGGGGACCCCAGCTGTATTGGGTGAGCACACCCAGAGCTGTGGGAGCAGAAGATCAGCCAGAACACTTGTGCAAGGTGAGCAAGAGAGAGCCACTGAGACACCTTAAAGGTGCAAAGAAATTGGCCAAGTTCACTGAATAAATTTGCTACCTCAGTTTTACTTTCTACTTTGCTGCATCAAGCTACTTTAAGAACAGTGCTACACTTTGCTTCAAATACCTTCTCTAAATCTTCATCCCTAATACAGGAATATGAACTTCTAAACAGTATAAGAATTGTTGCCAGGTACAAATATCCTTTGCATAAAATTACAAATATCTTTCTTCTATATTTTTTCCAATGACAATAATAATTTTGATTTAGTTCAACTCAACCCTCAGATACTCCATGAGTTATGGCTTCATCTAAATGTCCTCAAAGCCTCATATGCTCATAGGTGGGGCTTTTTGAAACTGGCTGGATCTAGGGTGTGTGATGCTGGGATGAAGAGCATGTGGTACTAAATTAGGCCAGTGATTAGAATTAGCATAGTTCTAGGTGTGGCTGGATAGAGTTACTGAAGACAAAAGTCTCACTCTGGGCATGGATGTCACCATCCAAAAGGCTGATAATCTGGCTGGAATAGAAGCAGCTGCTGCTGCTGCTCCCCTTGCTTGCTGCTGGTGCCTCCTGTCTGCTCTGCTATGGACTGCTTCTCCTCTGCTGTGCCACCCTGCCTTGGAATCAGCTGACTATGGACTGAAACCCCTACAAACTGTGAGTTGAAATGAACCTTTCCACCTTCAACTTGTGGGTGTCAGGTATTGTGTCTTAGCAATGAGAAAACAACTAAGACATCGAGTTAGAAAAATGTATGTGTGTGTGGTGGAGGATAACCACTGAACTGTGAATTGAAACTTAAGCTAAGTAAATGGATAGCAGTACTACGGTAGAAAGTTCAGTTAAACTTGAGCCATAAACTTTCATTCTTGCACTTTTTAGATGAGCTGAAGATAAAATGTACATACATTAGGGCCTAACGGTGCCAGGAACAAATGTTCTACCATATTTGAACACAATCTAAAATAAAACTTGAGCAAATTTTCGTGGAAATTTGTGAATACATGTTATTCAAAGTATAAGGTTTCTATATTAGTTAGGAAACCAGTCATCTGAAAGTAACAGAAATCAAACTACAGTGATTTTAACAAAGAGCAGTTTCTTCTTCTCTTAGTGTATGGATGTAAAATAACTGCAGGCCCCACCCATCAGCTCTTTATGGAAGGAGAAAAGTGCCCATCCTAGCTAACCCATTCATTTTTATCAGAAAAACAAAAGAGTCTTCAGAAGTTCCCACAGCAGAATTTTGTATAAATCCATGAGCCAGAACTGGGTGCCTTGGCCATCCACAGTACCACAGAAGGTTGGATAAGGAACATGTGGATATCCAGCCTTATACTGAGAGGTTCTGAGGAAGCACGAGCTATATAAAGCATCAGAAAGAGTCAGTTAAGATTATTAGCCACAATTTTTGTGGATAAAAGTAAGTCATATAATATTAGGGCAATATTTTGAGAAACATCTACTCAAGCATGGTCAGCTAAGTGTCCAAATAAAAGTTAGAAAATGTTTTCCATCTCAAACATTTAAGTTATGGAACATCTCTGGAAACACAATGCAGTCATAGGGTATGGAAGTAAGAGGAATCAAGCATAAGTGTACTGTATGTGTATATATTATGACATTCTCACATCTTTTTTTTGTTTGGTTGGTTTTTGTTTTTGTTTTGTTTTTGTTTTTGGTGCTAGAGATCAAACTCAGGGCCTTGTGCTTGCAAGGTGAGCACTCTAACCACTGAGCTAAATCCCCAGCCTTTCACATTTTAAAAATGCTTTATACCTGGGAGATACTGCCTCTTTAGGGACCATTAACAATGTCAAAAAAGGGCCCTACTAAGAGCATATCCTTGACAAATAAACTACATACTGTAGCTACAAGCCTTATCTAGCTGATCCATAGACCCCAGGAGATAGTATTCCTTTGCTTTAATCCTTCCAGGGCACCTAGGGACCACTCCTATAGCTTACAGGTCACCAAAATAAACAAACTAATCAATCTTCAACTGTTCACTGTGCCCTGCTTTGCCTTTCCCAGAGAAACCTCAATTAGGCTCAATCCTAATGTGATTCCTTTCCACGTGCTCCGATATCCTGCCTCCTGACCACTCTGGCATCTTTACCATGTAGTCCTGCATGGTATGCCATGCCTCCTAGCTCTACAACTTGTCTGTATAATAAACTTTGTTTTCCTGAGTCTCTCCTGGTCTTCTTTTGTGGCTGCCCTTGACTGACCAGCTCACAAGAGAATACAAAACAACAAGAAAAACAAATCACCAAATCTAAGTACCTTCTTGATATAATTTCCAAAAAGAGGGTCCTTAAAAGTTTCTAGGGAAGTAAGAAAAGAAAATTGAATTAATTATACATTATCAAACAATGTCACATGCTGTTTAAGCCTAACAAGGTAAATTCTTTATTGTGCTGCAGTTAGAATTCAGCTGTAGGTACAATATTTTAAGAAGAAGAACACCCACCAGTGACCTTGTGATGGGTCCAGGGCCTTCTTGCACCTCGGATCAGTGAGTGCCTGCGCTGCAGACCAACACAGACCTCACCCTGCCCACCGGTGACCTCATCACAGGTTCAGGGCCTTCCCACACACTGGCAGGGTCAAAATCCATTAAGCTAGGAAAGATCCAGGATTGAAGAAATCACAGATTCTATCTTCTCATGGGCTTTTTTTTTTCCTTCTCTTGTCCAAGTCACCAATACCAAGTAGAACCAAACATACCTATGTCACTAGGAAAGTTTTGGAGACATAAAGGACACAAGTGCCAAGAACCACTTATAACTAGAAGACACCATAAGAACAGACTTTTCCTAGAAAACCACTGATACTTGTCTCAATGTAAACTCCCACAAACAAAATATAAAATTAACATGGAGAACAAACTAAAAGGGGGAAATATATATATGTACAAAGAAAAAACACATAAGTAAAACACAATTCCAGACCCCCAGCCTACCCGGAACAAATACAGAGGACAATGACATAGAGGCAATCAGAAGACACCCAACCAAAGTTTCAGAAATGATAGCAGCAGAAGTTAAAAATCAGGTAGGTAAGGCTATAGAGAACATCAGACTAGAAATAATTGTCCAACTTAAAAAAGAGATGACAATCACAATGAAAGACCAGCTTAGTGAATTCAGGGTACACACAGATTAAAAAAAAAGAAAAAAAAAGGAGTTTAGAAAAACGATGGAAAACTTAGCAAAGAAATGGAACCCATGAAACAGATCCAAACAGATATCCCAGAAATCAAAAACTTCCTTGAAAGTATATGCACTAGATCGAATGAAAGCGAAGATAGAATCTCAGACCTAGAAGACAGGTCTGCAATTAGTGACAATGAAAAGAAAGACCTCTTACAAATAGCTAAAGACTGCAAGATGACACAAAGAAGAACAATACAAGTCACTGGAGTGATTTAAAAAGCAGAGAACAGTGCAAAGGATCTAAAAAGATTATTTACAAAAGTAAAGACAGAAACCTTCCCAAGCATGAGAAGAAAACTTCACATACAGATTAGTGAGGCATATAGAGCCCCAATTGCCCATGACCAAAATAAATCTACGCCAAGATATATAATAATCAAGATTCCAGACATTCAACAAAAGAACAGAATACTAAAAATTGTTAGGGAAAATAAACAAATCACCTATAAAGGCAAATCCATCAGAATCACAGTGGACTCTTCAACAAACTATTAAGGAGAGCCTGGAGCAAAATATTTCAAGCCTTAAAGGAAAACAATCTTCAACCAAGATTGATGTTCCCGGCCAAACTCTTTCAAATTCAACAATGAAATAAGATACTTCCATGACAAAGAACAACTGAAGAAATTTATGACCTCCAAACCACCTCTACAAAATATTCTGAAGGATATCCTAGAAAAGGAAAAAGGAAACTACTATTACAAGGACACTAATAAAAAGAATCCACCAGGCAAGACAAGCGGATAAACTGAGGTGAAATAGAGAACCAACAACAGAAAAGATCTATGGCAAAGATAAGTCAATGCATAACGGCTATAACCATCAATGTAAATGGTCTTAATTCACCAATCAAAAGAAACAGACTAGCAGAATGGATCAAGAAATGAGATCCATCAATATGCTGCATACAAGAGACACATCTAACCCAAAAGGAAATTCACAGACTGAAAATCAAAGGATGGAAAACAATATTTCATGCAACAGGAACCCAGAAAAAGCAGTGGTAGCTATCCTAATCTCAGACAAAGCGAACTTCAAACCAAGACTGATCAAGAGGGACAAAGAAGGTCATTACATACTTCTTCAGGGAAAACTCCAAGAGGAAGAAATAACAATCATTAATATTTATGCACCAAATATAGGTACACCTAACTACATAAAACAAATATTAAGGAACATGAATGATCAAATAAACACTAACACAATTATAATAGGAGACTTCGATACCCTCTGTCACAAATAGACAGATCAACTAGACAAAAAAATTAGCAAAGAAATATCAGAACTGAAGCAAATCTGTGAACAAATGGACTTAGCAGATGTCTACAGAGTATTCCACCCCACAACAACAGAATACACATTCTTCTCAGCTGCACACAGGACGTTCTCCAAAATAGACCACATACTACCTGATAAAGCATGTTTAAGTAAAGGTAAGAGAATTGAAATTATCCCATGCATACTATCAGACCACAGTGCCCTGAAACGAATTCAATGGTAACAGAAACCAAAAAAACTACCTAAACACATGGAAACTAAATAACATCCTCCTGAACAACAGCTAGGTACAGAAAAAAATTAAAGAAATTAAACAATTTATAGAGTTAAGTGATAATGACAATACAACATACCAGAACCTATGGGATACAATGAAAGCAGTGCTATGAGAGAAATTCATTGTGCCAAACTCTCACATAAAAAAAAAAAAA
>PVJO010031270.1:0-14296 GCA_004026905.1 Hystrix cristata
GGGGTTTTTTTGGTTCTGGGGATTGAATTCAGGGCCTCATGCTTGCAAGGTAAGCACTCTAACCACTGAGCTAAATCCTCAGCCCATAATTATTAGTAATTTAGTTGGTCAACTACCAATTTATATAAAACATACATTTGTACTAATAAAATTGTTGATCTTTATCACATTGTGAAATTCTTGATAGCAATCCAATAAAAGAAAAAGTAGAAAAAATTTTAGTGTATTATAGGAGCATTTCAAATTATTGGAAAAAATGGATTGGTTTATAATTTAGGGACAACTGAATAGACATCTGGGGGAAAAAGTTGTTTATACCTCACACTTCATGCTAGTTTCAAAGATTTAGAACTGTTTTTTGGTACTTGGGATCGAACTCAGGGCCTTGCTCTTGCTAAGTAAGCACTCTAACCATTGAGCTAAATCCCCAGCCAAGTTTCAAAGATTTAAGTAAAGTTCTCCCTTTGTATTAAGTCTCTTATTTTTGTGAAATGATGTACTATTTACATATAACGTATACATATCTCCTCTGTATTTAAATCATCTCTGGATTACTTATAATACCTAGTACAAACTAAGTGCTATGCAAATAGTTGTTAGTTATATTGGATTGTCAGAGAATAATGACAAGGAAAAAAGTCTTTTCAGTACAGATGCAATTTTTTTCTGTTCAAATACTTTCAGTCTGCAGTTGGTTGAATCTATGGATATGGAAGCTATAAAGATAGAGGGTCTACTGTATAAAAAAAGTAAGCCATGAAAGTAGAAGAAAAGCTAGGCATGGTAGTGTACGTCTGTAATCCCAGTACTTGGGAGGCTGAGGCAGAAGGATTTTGGCACATTTGAGGCCAGTGTGGGCTACATAGTAAGTTCAAGTCCAGCCTGAACTATATAGCAAAACCATTCTCCAAAAATAATAATAATAATAATAATAATAATAATAATAATAATAAGTCATGAAAGATTGTTTTGTAATCTGAGAGTGGCTCTCTAAGAATATAAAAAAAATCATAGAAGACATAAAAGAAAAGATTGACAAATTTAACTATGTGAAAGTACCTTTGTTTTGCATGGTGTAAGCTACAATAAGCAAAGACAAAAAAAGGTCACAAACTGGACAAAAACATTTGTAGTGAGCAGACATATGGCTAATATGTAGAGAGCACTGTCAAAAGGATATGAAACTGGGTGTGGTGGCACACACCTGTAATTCCAGCACTTGGGAGGCTGAGGCAGGAGGATTGCTGCAAGTTTGAGGCCAGCCTGGGCTACATAGTGAGTTCAAGGCCAGCCTGAGCTAGATAGTGAGACTCTGTCTCAAAATAAAACAAAACAAAACCAAAACAAAAGAGGATATGAACAAGATCAATCTAATTTTAAAAGGTGAGCAATGGTTACACTTTTTTTTTTCTTTTTGGTGCTGGGGGTTGAACTCAGGACCTTGTGCTTGCAAGGCAAGCATTCTAACCACTGCACAAAATCCCCAGCAATGGTTACACTTCAATAGGTCATAGAAAAGGAAAAATAGATAATGAAAAGGTACAATTATATTTAAGGAAATTATGATTAGAATGACTGACTATATTTTCACCTTTCAGATTGTCAGTGATAAAAACTTGCTGTTAGAGAAAATGTAAAACATACTCTCATTACTAGAGGACAGTTTAGCAATATTTATCAATATGGCAAGTTTTACTTTTAAGAATCGACCCCAAGACTATATATGTACAGCATTACTTATAAAAAAATTTAGACAGAACCTTGGTGTTTATCAGTAGGGGCTGGTTAACACTTTGTTAACGTCTATACAATAGGACAGCGAATTGCTGTAAAATCAGTGAGGAAGCTTTTAATATACTGATATACTGTGATCTAAAATATATATTCTTAGAGCTGGGTGTGGTGGCATGTGCTTATATTCCCCACACTCAGGGATAAACTAAGACTGAACTTTTAGATCTAGATGAATGGCTGTAGGAGTCACTGTCTACACAGTTTAGAGGTGGAATATTTATTTTTCTGGTATTGAGCTAAAATTAAATCTCTCCCCTGAGTGGATTCATATGTATTCTATGGTGCTGTGTTTTAGCTAGACTCTGAGGGTGATTTTTCAGATGTCTAAATTAAATTTACAAAGTAAAAATAAGTGTTTCATACTGTTTATTATTTTCTGGTCAACTAAAGCATGTGGCAAATCTAAATTATTTTAAAGAAATAACTATCATACATAACACTTAAAAGTGCTAATTGGTCAATCTGATATCCTCTTCTTAAAATATTAAAAGTGATTTTATGTGAGCCTTGGGGTATGAGAAGCATCACTGTTTTTTTAGAATCTAGGAATATGTTTCGTGGTAAATTGATCCTGAAAATAAAATGATATTTTGTTTAATGAAGACATTTATAATAATATCATTGCATCACCAACCCTAAAAGCTTTCCAGATTCCTTTAACTGTTTTATTTTGTTTTGTTTGGTACTGAAGATTGAACCCAGTGCCTCTGCACTAAGTCCTTCTTTTTATCTTTTACTTTTTATTTCAAGACAGGGTCTCACTAAGTTATGTGGGCTGGACTTGAATTTCCAGTCATTTTGCCTCAGCCTCCTAGAGTGCTGGGCTTACAGGTGTGCATCCCCATCCCCATCTAACTATTGGTTTTGCTGTTTTCTCCTTTTAGAGTTGTCTCTGTGGGAAGTTTGTCCTCCGTCCATTGCGACCATGCCGTAGATACTCTACTTCAAGGAATTCTGGGTATGTAGTATGATTCCCTGGAACCAAGCTTTTTGCTGTGTGCTGCTAAAGGGGTATGTGCATGTGTGTGTGTGTGCATGCGCGTGTGTGCATGTGTGTGTATGTGTGTGTGTGTGTTTTCTTTGAATATGGAAGTAGCTGCCTAAAGCATTTTATTAAGGAATGCAGCAATACTCCTTTATTCATGGTCTGTGTTACCAATGTGAGATCATCTCATATCACAAGAGGTGTGACTATAGTATAGTAAGATACTGGGAGAGAGAAGAAAGCAAGTTCATATTCACATAACCTTATTATAATATTTTGTTATAGTTGTATTTTATTACACTAATTGTAATTTATTGGTTATTGTTGTTAATTTCTTATTGTGCTTAATTTGTAAAGTTATTATAGGTATGTATGTATAGAAGAAACAGCAGATATAGAGTTTGGTACTGTTTATAGTTTTAGGCATTCCATTGGCGGTTGGAATGTCCCTCAGATAAGGGGGACTACCGTACCGGTACTGCACCTTTGCTGTAGTATCTTTGGGGCACCTTCTGGAGCATTATTTATCTGTAGGTGTAAATCTGTTAATGATGCTCCTTTTGGCTTTTTGGTTTTTGGATGGCATCCAAGGCAGACTTCCAGCCCCTACCCCTCAAATGCTATCTTCCATTCTATGGCGATTGATTGATTGATTGATTGATTGATGAGACAGGGTCTTGCTATGTGGTTCAAGCGGGCCTTGAACTTATGGCGATCCTCCTGCCTCAGCCTCCTGGGTGCTGAGACTGTAGGCATGTACCACCATAACCAGCATGGCAATAATAGATTTATATCCAGAACTCAGAATGTTGTAACTTAGAAAAGCTTTTGTTAGTTCTGTTTGATATTTCATTATCTTTTGTAAAGGTTTATTTTACTTACAGCAATGTTCACCTAAGGAAGAGGAGCCTTGAAATATAGTAATAGTTCTTTTCTTGGGATTCAGAGGAAATATGACTGTGAGCATTTTTGCTTTATTATATCTATCTTAGATACTGTCTTACAAAATATAATACCCATAAATATTTTCTGTTGCACACATGTGAAAAATAAATCACAGAAAGGTGACGTGCAGCAGTGGTAATGAACTTGGCTGCTATGATCTGAGTCAGTAGTAGAGAAGTAGAAGCTCCAGGTCTTTGAGAGCCTTTCATTGGTTTAGAAGAGTTGATGCAGGAGAGCTAAAACATACAAATGTGTTTCTCCTTTCTTTCACTTAGGGCGACTGCTGGCAAAATTGCTGGAGCTGGCCTTTTGTTTGTTGGTGGAGGTATTGGCGGCACTATCCTATATGCCAAATGGGATTCCCATTTCCGGGAAAGTGTAGAGAAAACTATACCTTACTCAGACAGACTCTTTGAGATGGTCCTTGGTTCTGCACCTTATAATGTTCCACCAGCAAAGAAGTCGGTAAGAGTTTTAAACAGTACTTTGGTTTATCCTGTACAATACTTTTAAATGCAAGTTGTTTTCATCTTGAAAATATTATGCATGTATAATTCAGTGCAACCTGCTAGATGTATGTTTATTAGTTCTCTTTAAACCAAACTAGCAGTAATCTGTCCATGTGGATTTTGAGTGTCTGGGAATTCCCTGAGTGCTCTCAGTTAGGTCTACAACATGGAAAATAATTGCGTGTTATACAAGGTGAGTGAAGGAGGCATGTTTGGCAGAGGTAACCGCAGTTGCCCTGTGGACTGAGGGGCACAGATACAGCTGTGTGTCAGCCCATACTGTTGCAGCTGTGAAGTTCTGACTTAGAATACTGTAGAATAGCCATGACACAGCGCACTGTTAAGGTTGGTCATGGCTCCTTTAGACTCTAAAACAGTCACAGAATTTTCAGCTACATGCTGATATCTTTTTTTTTTTTTTTTTTTTTTTGGCTAAGCAAGCCCTCTAGCACTTGGGCTAAATTCCCAACCCCTTCTGATATCTTCTAGTATTCCTGGAACTTTATGCATTTCTTTAGGGTTTCACCCTCCACTCCCCACTAGGCTGGATTTTTTTTTTTAAGTCATGTTAAATACTTTTTCATTCAAACATTCCTTCTTGTGCAACACGCACAAAAGAGTGTAGATTTTGTGCAGTTTGGCATTTCTTTATTCTATGAAGCTGGCCATGGCCAATCAGTTCTTTCTTAGAAACTATGTCAACTTTTGCTCTCCAGTATCTAGCATAATCTAGATAGAGACCAATCCTATCACAAATATAATATTTGGAAAACAGTGTTCTCTGACTTCTGCCCCACCCAATGCCCACCCCAACCATACTTTCTCAAAATGTTTCTGGCTATTCTTCTAACTCATTTATTTTTTTACATGAACTTTAAAATATCTGTAGTGGTCAAGGGAAACAGTTTTGGAGCATCAGTAGACAAAAAACAGAATCCTGTGGATTCATTCTAAAATCTTAGGTCTATTTTAAGCCATATGACCCATGAGAAATAATTGGAAACAGTTCTAGGAGAATGGGTTCAGGCCGAAGTATAAAGCAATGTTCTTTTCTTGCTCAACATGACTTCAAGTGACATTCTTTGTAGATGAATTCTTTATCTAAGATAGCTTTGGCTTCTCCTCACTTCATTGCTACCTTGCAGAATTTCTGCTTGCATAACTTGGTATACCTGTACCACCCCACCTCAACAGTTCTCACGATTTGCCTTTTTTTGTGTGTGTGTGGTGGAACCAAAACTCAGGATATTGCACATGTTAAGCACAAGCTCTACCACTGAGCTATACTCCAAATCCCCTGAATTTGCTTGCTTTGTAAAATACAGAGCACTTCATGAATTTGCATGTAATCCATGTGGAGAGGCCAGGCTGATCTCTGCATCATTCCACTTTAGTGTATGTGCCACCAAGGTGAGCATTGGATTTGGTGTCTTCTAAACTAGACCTGTTGCTTGCCCCTACCCCCAACCAAAGTCTTTCCCATCTTCCTCCCAGTCACCATCCCCGGATCTCTTCTAAAAGAATCTAAGCCGTCTTCATAACAATACCAGAAAATATTCTAAAATCAGCACTGCATGTTTTCATGATGCCACTTATTGGGGACTTTTAAACTTTTCCCATTGTTTAACCATAGAATGAAAAACCTAGAGAGACTTTAAAATAGTCTTACATGCTGAATAAGAAAGTAAAGCTAGGAGTGGTTAAATTCAGTCTAGGAACTGGTCACTGAGTGCCTCTATTACTACAGTTTGTGGGCTTTGCTAGTTCTTAGGTTGACATGCAGTACCTGTGGCAGTCAAGCTCTTGGTTACCTTTCCAGCCTTATCTCTTAGCTTTATTCCAGTTGGTCTTTCTTTCTTTCTTTTTTTTTTTTTTGGTCTTTCTCATAATACGTCTTATGTGTACCATTCATTCAACAAGTCAGTCAAGTGATTATTATGTTCCAGGCACTGTTCTGAGAGTCTTGATTAGAGCATAGAAATGGTAAAGATCCCTTCCATTGGTACCACTTTCTCCATGGGGTTCTTTTCCTCAGAATGACTTCGTTTTCTTTGCCCATTAATGTTCCTTCAAGGCCTGTATCCTTTGAGTTTTCCCACCTCTGAGTTATAATAGTAGTGTTTTTATCTAATATTTATTTAGCTTTTTCTACTTTAGTACATTATAACCAACTCATTGCTTTCAAAAACTATGTATTTTATTTCATGGTAACTCCTTTAGTGCCAGTATGATTACTTACTATAAAGTCTTTTTGATGGACGTGAAATAAGACTTGCCTAAATGAGTACAAATGTTGTGTTCCTGTGTGAAATTTAATATAAAAATGTTATTTCTCTCTAATATATGTACTTCTGTTCAGTTTCTACTAAGTATGATTTTTTTGTTTTTTTTCTACTAAGTATGTTTGTATTTGAAAGAAATGATCTTTTTACATATATACACATTTGCAACTCTATTGCTAATGGATTTTTCTAGTGGATGAGGAACGAGGTAAGATGATTTTAAAGTTGATACTGAAGAATATAAGACTATATTAATGATATATAATGAAAAAGTGCTGTGATTGGGAGGAGTCAGAAGATACAACAGATACGATTTTTATTTTTTATTTTTTTGGGTGCTGGGGATTGAACTCAGGGCCTTGTGCTTGCAAGTCAAGCACTCTAACCACTGAGCTAAATCCCAGTCCCCTACCGATTTTGTAATAATGCTACTTTTACTAAAATAAGATTTTGACAGGAATAGAAATTAAAGGAAGAGAAAAACTGAGTTTGGAAATAGATCATACATATATTTATAGTGAGACTATAAATTGTTAGAAACTTATGTAAATGTGATCTCTTAATTCATATAAAACTGTACAACCCTAGGGTGGGGATATAGCTCAGTGGTGGAGTGCTTGCCCACCATCGGTGGGGTGCCCTGGGTTCAATCCTCAGCATTGCAAAAGCAGGGAGGGGGGGAGGAAAGAAGAAAGGGAAGAAAAGGAAAGAGGGAAAATTTAGTACTAAAATATGGGTTCTTTGAATAAAATTTTTGGACTTCATTTTTCTAGCTATGATTAATAAAATATATGTTGAAAACTTTATGTTAAAAACCTGAAATACTTTTTAAAAATATTACTATATGCTGCCTTTCTTGGAATATATTACTATATCTTAAATTGTTAAATGTTTTTATTTCCAAGATTCCATCTGGTCCACTAAAAATCTCTAGTGTATCAGAGGTAATAAAAGAATCTCAACAGCCTGCCTCCCAACTCCAAAAACAGAAGGGAGACACTTCAGCTTCAACAACAGGTAATCACACTAGAACCGTTCTTTAAAATTGTGGGCAAATGAATTGTTCTAATGCCTTTGTCAAGAGGAGGACCGCTTTCCATGAAGGACTCTTCTGGGCTCACGACTTGGGGAAGGAGTATTTTCACCTGTCCTTCTGGCTCTCAATTTTTAGGGGTTGAGTGGGACATGGAATTGGGCTTTTTACAAATAGTGATTGAGGGTAGCAGTGAAATTGTCTTGCCTACAACAGACTTTCCTTTTTCCATGTTTGGATAATAAGATTTATTCTCTTTCCCTGCATCTTTTATTCTACTTCTTTACTAGTTCTTCTCCTCTCTTCCTGCTTAGTGATGAAAGTCTGTCTGGTCCCTGCAGATGTGTTTTGTCTTTAGGATTTACCAGTAATCCCACCCTATTTTATAGCACCTGCCTAACTGTTCAGGATACACTTGAATTTCGTGTTTCTCTTTTGTTATTTCTATCTCTGATTAAATCTCCTGACTTGTATTCAGCACATATTCACCCAATGTCTGTTATCTGTATCAGACATTCTTCTAGACACTGAAGACATAAAAATACATGCAACAGGTTTTAAAAAACTCTGTTAATATTCCTTGGTGGGATGAAGGGGGGAGATTATATAAAAATAGGTAAAATGTATATAGGATAACAGACAGTGTGAGAGTGAATATTGCTATTTTAAATGAAGTGGATAAGGAAACCTCAGCCAGCAGATATCATTTGAACAAATCCTAGAAAGAGAGAAGGGAGTAAGTCATACAAAAGTCTAGTGGGGAAGAGCACCCCAGCCAGTGGGATTAGTTAGTGCAGAAGCTTGGTGCGTTGGAGCAGGGTACAGCTGAGGGAGCAGAGGGCATGTTGGGGCAGTCCTTGGAAGCCATTGTAAGGATTTTGTTTTATATTTGGAGTGATGTGGGAAAGCACTGGGAAGCAGATCTGGGAGAGAGATAGCTGACTTTTGTTTTAGTGACATTGCTGGCTATTGTGAATAGATAAAGGACTAAAGCCAGAAGCAGTTAGTGGGTTTTGTGATAATATAGCCTTTTTTCTTAAATGGCACCTTCAGTTTTCTACCAAAAAAAAACACCAAAAACAAAACAGTAGCCCATTTTATTGCCTCCCTTCATTTCATCTCCACAATTGTTTTTCTCTTCCATCTACACTTTTGTTTACAAATTTGCAAACTCTTGATTTTTAACCTTTTTAAAAAAATGTTATTAAATGATTTTGTAAATCAAGTTCTGTTCTTCACATACTTGCCATCTTCACTGTGAACTTTTTCTTCATTTTTAAAGCTGTCATTTCTGCTCACATTTCTTCTTTCATCTCTACACTCATCAAAGCAATTAAAGATATTTTTGGTTGCTTTCTTTTGCCCATCTTCTTACTGGTGCTGTTTTCCTTTGTTACTCTTTTTGTATGTTACATAAATCAAATGTCTACTTAAATGTTAAGATTAAGCACTGTTACTAAAAGATTTTGGTGAGCACGAGGAGGGTTAAAGTGCAAGTGGATGCTGATAGCACTTGTTTTGCTCGTGCTTTCCCTACCACTGTCTTTTTATATGTGTTCGTAAATGCAGTGGACAGTGTTCCTGTTTGTGTGGTTCTCAAACATGTGGGGATAGATAGGTTTTTAAGTAGTCAGGTGTGAAGCGGACAGTAGTAATAGATTCTTGTTTGTTTCTGTTAACCCAGGAAAGTACAAATACCATGAGTAACATATATTTATAGCACCTACAGAGGCAGCTCAAATTATTTCTGCAGCAGGTGATATGCTTTCGGTCCCAGCTCCTGCAGTTCAGCATGAGGAGTCTATAAAAGCTGATCGCCCCGAAAGTGGTGGAGGAAAACCCACACCTGTAACCTCAGGTAGTTGAATTACTGTATTTGCATTTGTTATATTATAGATGGTATGCTCATGAGCACGAGTTAATGCCTAGGTCAGTGGTGGTGAACCTGTGGCACACATGCCACAGTGGGCTGTTTGTATCACTGACAGTTCTTAAAAGATTTGCCATCACTGGCCTAGGTAGTACCTAGATGCTGTGAAAGTACATATACATTTATCCTGATTTTATGTCTTCAGACTTGCTTAGGCAATCTGTAGAATTCATAAGTCTTGAGTAAATTTTTTCAAAGAGTTTAAAAGCTGATCCTTTATTCCTTCATTTTTGAGATCATTATGACTGATGATGTGGTGTTAGAATCTTTAAAACCAGAATGTCCTGCATTCCTATAACTGGTTTATATCCCTGTTAGCTGTTAAAATTCTGTGCTGAAATTTGATTTCCTCTTATTTACTTTTGCTGCAAGAGGAAGCATCCTCATCTTCTGTAAGGGAACGGCCGCCTGAAGAAGTTGCAGCTCGCCTTGCACAACAGGAAAAACAAGAACAAGTTGAGATTGAATGTATGTAAATCAAGCAGCTTCTTAAGTACTTCTGGTCCTCTCGGTTGCTCTCTTGAACCATTAGGACAAGTTTCTGTCATGTGTCACCTAGCTGTGGCTCTTTTGTTTCTTTAACATTGTTGCTCTGTTATCATTACATCATTTGCGTTCTTTCCATTTAAACTACTTTTACCCAGGTTACAAGGACAGTTCTTACCGCATAGTTGATGAGCGTTCCAAATAATAAATATACTTTCTCCATTACTCTAGTATGGTAGTATTGAAGACTCTTTTTACTCTGGGAAATAGAGATTGATAGTTGTTTATGTTCTAAAATGTAAAACCTTATAAATTTATCTGTGCAAGTCATGTGGCTCACAGTCTTACTTATCATCCAGCCTCTGGTTTCTCCTCTGCTAGCAGTCTTACCTGACATTGGTGAGAGATTGAGTATTCTGCATGTTGCTGATTTTCTGCTAACAAGCATATGCCCTTTTTTTTTATATGCCTTTTTTAAAAAAAAGAATACCTGCAAATGTATTTTCCTGTCTTAAGGCACATGAAACATAATTTCTCATAATGTGTAGTCATATATTAATGTTTCTAGAGATAGTGTAGTGGAGTATATACTTTTTGCCAAGCAGAAAGTTGTTTGTTTTAAATCATGGAATAATTTGTCTCTCAAAGGAGCATCACTTACATCTGTTTGTCTTTTTCGTTGAGTGGCTCCTGTGTCCCTACAGTGTATTGGTTCTACCTACTGTGTGGGGCCGCCGTTGTTAGAAATGTGTGAAAGAGTGCAAGGGACAGGCTGACATAGTTGGAGGGCACAAGTATGGCTTTACTTTGGGGTGTCTTGTTTTTTGGGGGTTCTGAGTTCTTGGCCATCTTACAGATTGTTGAGAATGTTAAATAAATGATTTCTAAATAAATGAAGTATTTCTGTACTTGTTCCTTTAGTTCTTAATTTTTCCAGAATTGTTTACTACTTCAAATTAAGATTATCTTTTAAAATTTTCTCCCTTTATCGTGTGGACACCTTTAATTAAGTTACAAATTTGAGATGTAGATATCTGTTGCTTTATTTGCCCCCCTTTTCAGTCTAGTTCCTCTTTCATTTTGAGCAAAGTGAAAAATTTCAGGATTTTGACTATTGTTGTTTTCTTCTAAACTTTACTTTTAACAGATGCATGTATGTTTGTGATTTTTGTCAAGGATCAGAAGACAGTGACTAGACACTTGAAGAGGGTGTGAGGCAGTGAGCAGCTGCCAGCGAGCGTCCCACTTTGTGGGCTCTGTAAGGTGCCCAAGCTGAGTGCACCTGGACGTCCAGCATTATCACAGCATGTGGGATGTGGGAGGAGCCCTGTCTTGCCTCTTACTTTCTTTATACCCCTTGCTGTCCAGTTAACCCTCCGTCCCCCTCTAAGGACGTGGCATTTTCCCATTTTTAGTTTTCTCCTCCTTGTGCTACAGAGGCGCCAGGTGTGTTCAGCAAGGTTGTGTTTTCTCATCTATAGTTTAGACTTCTGTGCTTAAACTCAACTTTTGTTTTTGTCTCACCTGTCTAACATATTCTCTGTTTTATTCCTCTCTGATAGCAATTATTTTTAAATTGGTATTTTCATTTGTCTTCTTCAAATGACTATATTTTCCATTTTAATGTGTTATCCAAAGATGATGCCTTTCTTAATTTTTAAAAACATTTTGATGTTTCTTTCTGCTATTTTTGAAGTAGCATATGGTAATGTGATCATGATAGGAGGCAGCCCTTTAGCCACTGGTGTCTGTATTTCTTGAGTTCTTTTGTGGGAAAACAGTCTCCATGCAGTTGGGTCTGCTGTATGTTTTCTTGTCCTTTCTTTCTTGGTCTGTTATCTCCTGTATCTTGGCAGTACAGCATTTTGCTGTGTGTTTTTCTTCTTGCTGAGGAGTTGAAACTTGGCTAGTATTCAACAAGCAAGCTAGACATTATGTCAGTGGCCTCCTGACTCATGCCACCCTTTCCATCCAAAACAATTTGTGCGGTGCGCATCACGCCTCCCGGAACCAGCTGACAGTGAGTACTGAGGCACCACTGTACTTTTAAGTGAGCTTCGATTTCCTAATGTTGGGTTCTGTGTATGTTTTATTTTATTTTAGGGTTTTAGGGAAATGCAGTGGAAGATTTGGTAGGAAAAGAAGTTTAAAATAAAGTCATTTGTAAGGGGATGGATACATTTTTGAAATGTTCTTTTTTGTTTGTTTGTTTTCCAGCTCTAGCCAAGAGCCTAGAAGATGCTCTGAGCCAAACTGCCTCTATCACTCTGCAGGCCATTGCAGCTCAGAACGCTGCCGTCCAGGCTGTCAGCGCCCACTCCAACATACTGAAAGCAGCCATGGACAATTCTGAGGTGAGCCAAGGGGGAATGAGACCATCTTATTTTTTCAGTTTTTGTGGTGCTGGGAATTGAACTCTAGGCCCTCACACATACTAAGCTCCACCACTTTGATCATTTGGAGAAATGGTTATTTAAAGAATGGTCATTTAAAAAATGAGAATTCCAATTTAATAATTGCTGTTGGAGATGACCAAAGAATAGAGAATGTATTTGGTAGGTGAGAAGACAAAAGGGGAATTTCAGCACAAGCTACATTCCCAGCCCTTCTTTTATTTTGAGACAGGGTCTCAGTGAGTTGCCCAGGTGGCCTCAAACTTGTGATCTTCCTGCCACAGCCTGTTGTAGACCTGTAATATTTATTTATTTGTCTGTGTATTTATTTTTTAGTTTTTTGAGAGTCTCACTGTGTAGTTTGGGCTGGTGTTAAACTCACTGTGTAGCCCAGACTGGCCTCATACTTGTGGCAATCCTCCTGCCTCAGCCTCCCAAGGGCTGAGATTACAGGCATGCGCCACCACACCTGCCTGACATGTAATATTTAATAGACTTGAGTTCTTTTCTCGTGGGATGTGGTTTCTGTCACTGACCAAAGACTATTAAGATAATTGACTTTAAATGAGAAAAACCTTTAAATAATTTTTTTTTTTTTTTTTTGGTGCTGGCGATCGTACTCAGGGCCTTGTGCTTGCAAGGCAAGCACTCTAACTGCTGAGCTAAATCCCCAGCCCCAGACCATTAATATTTTTAAAAATGAATTTTATGTACAACATTGATATGGTATAAGAATTAGTTCGTATTTCCTTTAAAACTTAATAATGCTTGAATGCATTTGTCGTTACTTTCGTGTACTTTAAAAATTGCCAACAATTTCTTTAAACGTTTTGAGATGCTTTTAGACTGACGTAACACTTGTAAGAAATAAAATAGATCTCATGTATCCCAGACATCACCTATTTTGTATGGATGCTGATTATTTATGTTAAACACTACAGCGAATAATAGTTTTGATTTCTAAATGTACTACTAGTACTCAGTCAATTTTTCTATAATTACTTTCATTTATTCAGTATGTAAAGATGTTTCTCAACACCAAGACATTTAAAGAGTAACATAAAATACATATACAGACTATACATGTCAGAGGTTAAGGTCAGGCATGCTCAAAGCCAGGCATGGTGGCGCATACTTGTAATCCCAGCACTCAGGAGGTCAAGGCACAAGGATTGCCACAAATTGGAAGCCACCCTGAGCTACATAGTGAGTTCAAGTGTAGCCTGGACTACATATGAGACCCTCCTTCAAAGAAAAGATCAGGCATGATCAGTCATTTTGCTACCATAACTGTGTTTTTTTTTTAAAAAAAATTTAAACATGTTCTACATTGTTTCAGTCAAATGTATATCCATCAGCAATGAGTTAAATTAGACCTCTGATGTTAATTGCTGGAAACAACCACCTTTCTTTTTTGCTACAATATTTTATTTTTCTTTTAAATTTTTTTACCAAGAACATGTATTGGTATATTGTATACCTAATGATCATATTCAACATGGTTATTTTGTACTTGAACATGATGTATCTTGGTTTCCCCCTTCTCCTCCTCTCCCTTCCATTCCCCCACCCTTCCCTATTTGCAACAGTATTATTTACATTTTTCCATTTTTTCCCTTTCTCCTTTCTTTTTCCCTTCCTTCTAGTCCCCCTTCTCCCTATCTAGTTCTTTCTTTTGAATACTATTTTTTTTTTACATAATATCTATTATACCTCTTCGTCCTTATTTACACTTATAGTTTCTCATATCGGAGAAACAATTCAATGTGTACTCATGAGTGTCTGATTTATTTCACTTAAGAGTATGCTCTCAAGGTATGCCCATTTACCTACAAATGTCTTTAATTTATCCTTTTTTATGGCAGAGTAGTACTCCATTATATAGAAAAACCACATCTTCTTTAGCTATTCATTAGTTGTTGAGCATTTAGGTTGTTTC
>PVJO010031271.1:0-14517 GCA_004026905.1 Hystrix cristata
GGGGGGGGGGTGCTGTAACACCTTAATAAAGCTTTCTCCCACGGCGGCGAGCGTCTTCAGCCTTTTCCCTTCCCCCGCCCTCCGCATAAACCTAACACTTAGGAGGGAAGACAATGGGAGGAGGGGAGAGGAGAGAAAGAAAGGAGAGAGAAGATAGACAAATACAGACAGAGACACATTGAGACCAAGAGAAATATTGAGATTCAGAAGAACAAAGAAAGGAGAGAAAGAAGAGAGATTGAGAAAGAGCTCTCCAGAGGAGGAGGAGAGAGAAAGGGAGGGAAAGAAAGAGGAGAGACGGCAACGGGAGGGGAAGAGCAGCAGAGGTCAAGAGAAAGAGGGAGAGACAGATATTAAGGGGAGAGACAGAGATGACAGACAGTGAGAGACATAAGCATCTAGAGGGAATGAAAGAGAAAGGAGGAGGAAGAAAAAGATAAGAAGAGACAGCTAGGGAGATTTGTGGAGAGGGAGGGAGACTGAGAAAGAGGAGGAGGGAGGGAGGAGGACATGGGAGGAGGCAGATAAGTACAGAAAGAGATGGAGAGAAATACTGAGAACCTGAGCTAAATCAAGAGAAAGATAAAGAAGAAAGAGAAAGAGAAAAAATAATGAGACAAAGATATCAAGAGAAAGGAGCGAAGGAGGGGGAAAGAGAAGGGAGACAGAAGAGGGAAGGGGGGTTCACAGGAAGAGGGGAGAGATGAAAACAAGAAGAGAAGATGAGGCCAGAGAGAGATGAAGCGAGGTGCCAGTTTCTCTGTGTCTCTATCAACTTTGTGTGTCCACTTTGTGCTTGACACAATACGGCACATGGACGCTCGGTACATGTTCATCGGACAAAGGGTCCGAGCTGTGGAAAGCAAAAACAAAATGTATTTATTTAGAAAGCTTCTGCCAGATTTGGGGGTGGGGGGGCGGTTAGTTTTTATGAGACATGTTCTCACTAAATTGCCCAGGCTGGTCTCAAACTCTCGATCCTCCTGCCTCAGCCTCCAGAGTGGGACCACATAGAGCCTCCATAGTGGGATCACATACAGGTGTGCACATCACCGTCCCTGACTCTCACAGGAGAGCTTAGGACACAGCCAGGGCTGGCAACCATTCGGCTGAGTTCAGAGGTATCCCAGTGATGGTCAGGGAAATACGCAGGCCTAAGGATATGGGCTGCACAGGGCCTTAAAATACCTGTATTCTTTCATCAATATTTTTAAACATTGAAAAATCCCCCAGTTCATAACATTTCCATGTAATGATTATTGATTGATTTTGGTCAATTGATTGCAGAGCCGGTAACCAAGGTCCTAGTGCCCAGGACCTTGTACGTGCTAAACACACATTCTACCTCTGAATTACATCCCCGGCCCTTCAGCCCTTTTGAAAAGCTTGAAGCCGGAGGTGGTGATGGATACCTGTACTCCCAGCACTCAGGATAAGGAGGCAGCAAGATCACAAGTTTGAGACCAGACTGGTTGTATAGTGAGACCCTCTCAAAGCCCTAAACACCAAACAAAAACAGTAAAAAGTTTGACGTTCGGCACCATAGTTCCACATTCCAGCCACAGCCAAGCCGCAGCAGCGAGGCCCACTTCAGTTCGTCACAGTGGCTGACCCCTCTTGTCTCCTGGAGCCCAGTCTCGGTACCCAGTTCCCTCTGTCCTCACCCCAGCAACGCTCTTTCTTCTCGGAAGGCAGTTTAGGGGAAGATGCGATATTCACCTAGAGGAAATGTTTCCATCAAGGGAAAAAGGAGCGATAAGAGAGAAGGTCCCATATTCCGGAAAGCATAAGAAAAACTACTGTATCTGTGGGTCCCCTCCCCACAGATTCACCTAGATACCAATCAAAAATATTCTGATAAGAGCTGGGGATATAGCTCAGGGGTTCACACTTGCCTTACTATGAGAGGCCCTGAGCTCACTCACTGGCCCGGTAAGAGAATTTAGGCCCCTCCCTAAATTAAAAGTGATAAAAGTGACAATACAATCATAACAAATAGGACAAATTTAGAAACTAATTACATAACAAATACACTGTATTAGGCATCGCGGGAGGACATGTGTAGGTTTTATGCAAATTGTATGCTTTTTATCTAAGGAACCTGAGCATCCATCGATTTGAGCATCCACCAAGGGTCTGGGAAATAATCTCACTGAGGCACAAAGGGACCAGCGTGTATCTTCATGTTATCCCTCCACGTCGTTATATGAAGAGTGCTTTTCCTGTTACCACCGTGAACGTTGTCTTAGTCACCTTCTCATTGCTGAGGCAAATGTTCTCAACCCGCCACTGAAGGGAGGAGAGATTCATTGTGACTCGGGGTCTTCAGAGGATTCAGTGCACAGCTGGCTCCAAGGCAGAAAGGGCAGGTGGGAGGGTCTGGCGGAGGAGACCTGCTCGCATCATGGCAGCCAGGAAACAGCGAGACGGGGAGAGGTGGGAGGGGAGAGACCCTCTTCCAGGTCCTGCCTCAGTGACCCACCTCTTCCGCTCAGGCCCCAATTTGTAACAGCACATTCAGCTCTGAACTCTTCAGTAGATTAACCCACTGACTAGTACAGCATCCCCATGAGCCAATCACCTTCCAAAAGGCCAAACTCTGAACACACGAGACTTTGGTGGGCCAATCTAGATCTAAAGAGATATTCTGTGCTAGGGTGTGAAGCATGGTGGTTAAGAGAAAGGGCTTCAAACTTGCTCCTCAGTACAATAGCCTCTAGACACATGAAGTGGAAGAAATCTTAACAATTTTTTTTTTTTTTTGGTGGTGGTACTGGGGATTGAGCCCAGTTTCACATGATGTTAGGAGAGTTCAATGTATATGATATATTTTGATCTTATTAGTGCCCCCTGTTACCCTTCTTTACATTACTCTGTCTCCTCCTTCTTCCCTTCCTCTAGTCTAATAATCTTTCTTGTCATCTTTTTAACTTTCTTGTCATCTTTCTTGTCTACTTTCTTGTCATCTCTTTTAGATTCCACATATTAAGAAGAACATGTGATGTTTTTCTTTCTGAGTCTGGTTTATTTTCATCTCACTCAACATGATGATTTCCAGATCCATCCATTTTTCTGCCAGTGAAAAAATTTCATTCTCTTTAAAGACTGAATGAAAATATGCAGCCCTTTTTATTTTTGAGACAAGGTCTTGCTAAACTGCCCAGGCTGGACTCGAACTTGCAATCCTCCTGCTTCACTCGCTCAAGTATCCGGGATTACAGGCATGTGTCCCCACATCCACCTTTAAATTTAAACTAATAAGAAGTAAACAAAAATAAAAATTAAGTCTGTCTGCTGTTTTATGTATCATGGCTACAACTCTGTAAGTTGAAGTTGCCACATTTCAAGAGAATGATGTCTGTATGGGGTGAATGTTTCCATACTGGACAACACAACGTGTGTCCCTAGCTATGGGAACGTTCCTTTATCCACCAGATACTGATGCTCTCTAATGAGACTTCTGGGTCCAAAATTCTGCTTTGCTACTCAGTAGCCACATGACCTGGGACAGTTTATTCTACCCCTTCTTACTTTACTTTCCATAACTGCAAGATGGATTTAAAAATAAAACTGGCCAACAACAAAAAGTTGTGAGATCCCATAATTTAATACATGCGAAAGTTTTGGAACAGTGTCTGATAGATGGCAAATGCTTCATAACATTATAAGTATTTGATATTTATATTGTATTATGAATACTACTATATATTAATATAATTATATCATTAATAGTATAATATCAATGATTAACACCTATTGAGATTCATGTCATTTACCCTCCTGCAGTAGTGTGGTGGTCTCCCCACCTCTGTGGAAGGTATGTTCCACGGTGAATGCCTAAAATCACAAATAATACTGACCCCCCTGTATACAGAATTCCTCACTTAATGACAGTTTCCTTCCTGCCACGAGGTCGTTAAACGAATTGTCGCTAAATGAGGAACTGTATATAGTATGCATATTACAATATTCAGAACAAAGAAATGGTCAAAGGAAACTCCAACTTGATGGCTTGCTTTTATTTCCACAACTCTCACATGCACTACTGTAACGTGTAACAGAACATAAAACTACAGTCCTGTACAGTCCTGTCAGCAAAAATTGCAGCACTGTACCATACAACAAGCCACCAAAGGCCGCACTGCTGCTCACGTTCCTGCATTGTAAGTCGCCCTGCAGGTCATAAATCCAAGCTGCAGACTGTAAGTCTGAACAGTCATTAAACAGGCAGATTGTTCACCGAGGACTGTCTGTAAAGTGTTTTCTTCTGTATGCCCTGCAGTATTGTCACGTCCTACCAGAGCTAATCTCTGTTTCCACGTTTTATGTCCTGGAGCTCCCTCTGTACACTCTTCTTGTCCTTTGGGGCCATCATTAAGTCAACAAGGGTTACTTGAACACAAACACTGTGATATCACCACCAGTCAGATCATCAAGATGGTTATGGTGGGTGTGCTGGTGAATGCTAGACTGAGGCAGGAGGATTGCAAGTTAAAGGCCAGCCTGGGCAGCTTATGAGATTCTGTCTCAAAAGACAAAACAAAACAAAGCAAGTGCTGTCCACTGAGCCAAATCCCCAACCCTACAGTGATCACAGTCAGCTTTCTGTTGCTGTGATGAAATACCTGAGATAACTTACAGGAGGAAGGGCTCAGTTTGGCTCATGGTTTCAGAGGTTTTAGTCCATGGTCTCTGGGCCCCATTCCATTTGGTCCTGTGTGAGGCAGAGCACCTCAAGGGAGCACTTAGTGGAACAAAGCTGCTCACCTCCCGATGGCCAGGAAATGGAGAAGGGGCCAGTTTTCAATGTCTCCTTCAAGGCACACCCGCAGTGACTTAACTTCCTCCAACTAGGTGCTACCTCCTAAAATTTCTACCATTGCTAATAGTGCTACAGTCTGGAGACCAAACAAGTCCTTGACTCATCTGGGGGGACGTTTAAGGCCTAAATCTTAACAGTCATTATCCTCACAGAGTTGACAAGACCAGCCCTAATCTCACAGGACTGGATGAGGAAAGAATGGTAAAGGACGCCTTATGTTACAAAGAGGCCAAAATATACCCATTAAAGGGGTCATGGGCCTCAGTGCCTAAGAAATCCTGCGATACTTGGGCAAGTAGAAGGAACTTCATGGCAGGAAAAAAATCACTGGTGGAGGATTTAGGGTAGACAGATTATAAAAAGGACCTTAAATCTTCTGAAGTGTGTGTCATGTTGCATATTTGTTTGCATTTTTAGGGCTATAGTTTTAATAGTTCTCATAAGGGGCCCACGGTCTTTCCCCACAAAAGATCGTAAATAGCCACTCATTCATGCATTCAGTAAATGCTGATTATGATGTGTAAAGAGACACTCACAAACCAAGACAGGAAGAGATACAATTACAGTGGTTAGTGGCTAAGTTAAGCATTATAGTTATTAGTCATATTTAGACAAGAATTATTGCAACAGCTCAGTTAGCCATTTATTGAATGTTTATATTGTGATATCACATGCCTACAATTTTCCTCAATAATCCCACTTAATCCTCTCAACAGTCTTGTGAGATCAGAATTTCTATTTGTGTGTGTTGCTATTTGCGTGTGTTTGTGGAGGAAACCAAGCGTCAGAAGGATTAAACGACTTGCCCAAGGCAACATATCAGTAGGGGGTAGAGGTGATGTTTACAGGTTTAGGGAGAGCTGGGGGAGTCCACACCCTTCAGCAGGTGGGTGGTGGTTTTTTCAGTGGAAGAAGACAGAAGTAGGGAGAGCATCTGAGAGAGCCGAGGAAGAGGGGAGATCTGAGAGAGAAGAGATGAAGGATGGAAACAGAAGTCCTTTTCTACTTCACAAGCGTTTGTTGACCGCCTATTACGACAAAAGACATAATGTATGATAGGAGATTACAGTGCGGCCGGGTCATGGTTGGAGAGATGACATTGGAGTGGACAACTGAATGAGGCCAAGATGGAGCTATCTAGACACTAGACACTGGGTGGAAGGGTGCTGCAGGCAGTGGGAACAGCAAGCACAGGAAGCCTGAGGCAGGAGGGAGTGAGTTTGAAAAACAACAAAGAAACAGAGCAGTTGAAACAGAGCAAATGAGAGGAAGGGAAGGATTAAGGGAGGAACGTGAAGGTGGGCACAAGCGATCCTTGTAGGTCATAATAGGGGATTTAGCATCGACTCTGGCATAAATGCAGGGCTGGAGAAGGACTCGAAGCCCTCACCAGTGATGCTCATTCTTAGTTTTCACAACCTCCTTCTGACTGCTGCCCAGAGCACAGTCCACTGGGCGTCAGGGTGAAAAGGCGAGAGGCTGTTAAGTGGCTCCTGGGATGAGAGAATCCAGGAGAAAGCTGGTGGCGATCACAACGGGAGATGGTGAAGTGGTCGACTTGTGCGTAGAGGTTGCAGACCTGGAAGGATTTGCTGTTGATGGGTGTTGGGAAAGGGTGTATCATGAGCAGAGATTCTGGGAGCCACGTGGGTGAGAAGGAAAGGCAGAGACATCCCAGGAAGATATCTGAGTCCCTCCCGAGAAAATCAGAAGCCACAGAATCTGAGGGGTGGGTGAAGTTCTGACTCAGGGTGTCACGATCTAAATAAAAATCAGAGAGTGACTCTCCAGAGATCAGTGTGCCTACCTGGAATCCGCACGGCATTAGGGACATCTGGGACACAGTAAATTATGTGTATATCATCAAGTTTGGGCAAAGGGAAGTATTATTTTTGTGTTCTGATTTGCAGCACTGGGGCTGGAACCCAGGGCCTTTACCACTGAGCTACACTCCCAGCTTAAAGAGAGAGTTTTAAAGGCACAATGAGGATTCCATAAATTATTTTGAATTATTATTCTTGGCTACAAAAATTAATAAAAAAAAAAAAACCTTGGGATAGCCTCTTTAACAAGTGGTGGTGGAAAAACTGTCCACCTACAGAAGACTGAAATTAGATCCATATCTCTCACCCTGTACTGAAATAAAATCAAAATGGATCAAGTACTTACAATATAAAAACAAACACATTGAAACTGTTAGAATATAATTTAAGTGAAATGTCTAAAGCCAAAGAACCTGTGAACTCTTCCTGAACTCAGAAGCACAGGAAATAATATCAAGAAACAACAAGGGGATTGTATCAAATGAAAAGCTGCACAGCAAAGGAAACAATAGTGACAAGACACGCCGCAGGATGGGAAAACATTTTTGCCACCTACCGTTCTGATGGAGAGCTAGTATCTAGAATATATGAAGAGCTAAAAAAAAAATCAAAGCCCCCTCCAATGACCCAGTCAAAAAATGGGCACATGAACTAAATAGGCACTTCTCAAAGTACAAATGGCCAAAAAATGTTCATCACCTTTAGCCATTAAGGAAATGAAAAAAAAAAAAAAAAACCAACTCTGAGATTCCATCTCACCTCAGTCAGAATGCCTATCATTAAGACTAGAAAAAACAGCAAATGCTGCAAGGGGGAGGGGAGAGAGAACCCTTCCACACTGTTGATGGAAAGGTCACTTAGTACAGTGACAAGGTAAAGCAGTGTGGAGATTGCTTTAAAAAAGAAACTAAAGTAGAATTTCCATTTAACCCAGCTAGACCTCTCCTGGGGATATTCCACAGAGTTAAAGACATCCTATTACAGTGATCCACGCACAACTATGTCTATCCTAGTGCAATTCACAATGGCTGAGCCCCGGAAACACCTAGAGAGATGCCCCTCGACAGAAGAACGGATAAAGAAAATGTGGTATATATAGGCAATGGAATCTTCTTCAGTAGATAAAAAAATGAAATCATGTCATTTGCAGGAAAATGGATGGAATTTGAGACCATCATGTTAAGTGGAGTGAGACACAGAATGTTAGTTACCACAGAGTTACTCATATATGAGAAACTGAAACACAAATTTAAAAGGGTTAAAATAACGGAGAGATGGTAGAAAACAAAAAAGCAAACTCTTGGGGATGAAGAAGGGGATAGTGGAAGGGGAGGATGGGGAGGCCAAAGAATGCAAAATGATCGGGGTATGCTATATACATGTACCGAGTCCCCAAAAGAAAGGCAACCATGATGCGCTGCAAACACACACTAATAAAAAAATCACTCAGGGAGGCATGAGGTCAAGTTTTGACACAGAGTTGTTGGGCAGACCTCCCTGTAGAAGTGCTTTGTGTGTGAGATTGCCCTGACCTTGTGCCGCGTTGTGGTTCTGGCAGCATTTGTGGTAGTTCTCATTATTAGGTGGCTTGTCCACGAAGGCACACAGAAGATAGTAAGTGTGGAATGAATGAATGAATGAATGAATGGCTTCCAGCTAAAAGATGTTATTTAATACTTACAAAGTCCCGTACGACATTGAGGCAACCCCTTAAAGGGACAGCTGCAGACATTAAATGAGATGCTTTGGCCGCTAGTTGTGTGGGGCCAGGTCCACACGTAGCTTCAGACAGAAACTGCACAGTCTCTTGTGTACTCAGGACACAGAGCTAGGCCAGGATGGTCTGAGAGGGAACCGAGCCAAGAACAAGAGCCTGCGAGGTGTCCGGACACCTCCTGTTTGTCTAGCTGCAGCCCTACCCTTCTGCATGTTTGTTCTGTCACGTAGGTGCACACGTATCTATAGGTAGTCAAGGGTGCGCGTGGGTATGGCCATGAACTTGTGTGTGTCGGTACACAAAAATCTGCGGTTAGATCTGGGGGCAGGCTGGTTGGTGAGTGTTGATGCTGTCTGCCCAGGAACTTGGATAGTTGAAGTTAGCTTCTGGTGTTGCCTGCTTACAGGTATATGCTCGGAGAGCTGTGGCTGACTGCAGAAGACATATTGGAAAATTGTGTTTAGGTGGCAAGGAGTGAGCATCTACCTACATACATTTGAGGGCAAGAATTAGTTGGCTTTTCCTTGTTTATAGCACAACTGTTCAGTTATTTGTTGTTACATAAGAAAGTGTTCTTTGCTGCGTGTGGTGGTGCACGCCTGTAACCCCAGCTTCTTGGGAGGCTGAGGCAGGAGAAGGATTGCAAGTTTGGGCAACTTAGCAAAACTCGGTTCCAAAATAACAATAATAAAGGGCTGGGAGTATAACACAGTTACAAAGGTCCTGGGTTCAATCCCTGGTACTACAGAAAACGTAAATAAGGAGACGGGGGTGTGGCTCAGTGGTATGGCACTTGCATAGCATACATGAGATGCCATCCCCATTGAATGACAGAAATGTAGATACATAGACAGATAGATAGATAGATAAGCATTACAGAATGTGATAGATTCAAATAATAACCATCACACAATGATTTGAATGATTTCAGATTTCTCACTGGAAACCAAAATATGGAAGACAAGTTTGAGGAACAATATCATCAAAATCCCAAACCAAACCCCACTATTCTGTGTAACTTTTATGAACTAATAAAAGGAAAAAATAACAAACATATAAAGCAATGTAACAGTACTTAACACTACTGAATCATACACTTAAAATGGTTTAACTAGTAAATTTTATCTTATATAAGCTTGACCACAATAATAACTTTTTGTTAATGTTGCAAGATGCTTATCAACCAAGAATTCAATACCAGTGAAAATATCCAGATATGGTGATGGTAGACTAAAGAAATTCTCAGATTGAAAAATATGAAAGAGGTCCTGGCTAACAGACAATCTGTAGGGAAAATGGTAACGGGAGTTTCTGAAGCTGGAAGACATCAGAGAGAAGCCCAGAACTTCAAAGAGGCATCTTGCAGTCAAACAAAGCCAGAACTAATCCTCTCTCCAGCACTTTTTAAAAATAATTCAATACAAGAGCTCACTAAGTGACCCAGGCTGGGCTGGAACTTGCAATCCTCCTGCTTCGGCTTACTAAGTCCCTGGGATCCTAGTATGACTGCACCCAGCTTCTTTCTTTTCTGTTAATTCTTTAATAGTACGTTTGTGATACATAATGATTACATTCCTCATGGAGAGTTGGAGCGTGGACGTCTTTCATTTTGAGGTTTCAGTCTCCTTGATATTATTTTCCTTCAGCCTCAATAACTCAGAGATACTCTTTGAATTCCTGAACCAACAGAAATGATGTGAGCTGTTGTGCCACTTCGCAGTACCACACACTACACTGTAAGGTGTATTTTTATTTTTTCCTCTTTTTTTACTCAGCCCAAACTCATTCTACAGACCTGTTTTTCCATTACCCTTTGGGGGTTTTTCCTACCTTTAATACATATGAAACTTGGCCACTGTTAAAAAAAAAAAAAGAAATGATATGAGGTAATATTTACTAGTTGAGCCAGTAGTGGTGGCGCACGCCTGTAATCTCAGCACTTGGGAGGCCGAGGCAGGAGGATCACCATGAGTTTGAGGCCAGTCTGGGCTACATGGCAAGACCCTGTCTCAAGAAACAAATTTACTAGTTGAAAGCCAAGCAACACTCACCATCTACATCTCTCCTGGTTCTGTGCTTCGGCCAGGCTCCGCTGACCCCTCCATCTGCTCCCTGTATGTGGGCCGAGGCCGCAAGCGATCAAGGATTCAATGGGCCTGGACCTCCGGGAGGCTCATTCCCGTGGTGGGACCTGGTGCCGGCCGTTGTCCAGAGCTCTCGATTCTCCTTCACACGGTCTCTCTGAAAGCCTCGGCCTTCCCACAGCGTGGCAGATACTTCTACAGGGAGAACCCTCGGAAAAAGGGAAAACTACAGATTCCCTGACGCCCAGCCCAGACATTCCATGTCTGCCATGCTGTAAACTGCTCAAAACAAGTCATGAAGCAGAACCCAGAGTCAAGGAGAGAGGAAATAGACTCTTCTTTTCAATGGAAGGAAGGGCCTGTGGCCGTAGTTCCCTTCAGCTATTGTAAATTTGTCACAGCAAGATTACGATGAGCCCTTGATGTCACCTAACACCCAGGTCATGTAGGATGATCCAATACTCTGGTTATCTTTGATATGTGTGTTTTATTTTTCTTTTTGCTGTGTGTGCTAGGCAAGTGCTCTACCACTGAGCTACAACCCCAAACGTCTCATACGTCTTTGTTTCTCATTTTCATCTGTGGTACTTAATAACTACATCCATCTTGGAGAACCGGAACATGCATGTGTCACATTTTAATCCTTCATATTTCCCCTTCCTCTCCCCTCCCTGCCGTCTCCCCCATCCCCAGATCTCCTTCCTTCTCATTTCCGCAAAGTCTGTCTCCCTGTTTCCTATTATCTGTCTTTTATTTTGCTCTTTAAACTATTTCTATTTTAGTTTCTCATATAAAGGAAATGATGCAATTTATTTTGCTTAACATATGTCCTGTTTATAGTTAGCTGGTTTCTTTGAATACCAGAATGCAAGGGTCACACATTTGGTAGATGTTTTCTTAAATCTTTTATTCTATAACAGATGGGAGTTAGGGTTAGCATGAGGGTGGCTTTAGTAACTGCAGGGGAGTCCTGCAAGTGAGTTCGTGATCATTTATTTCCTTGAACATGATGCAGTTGTAGGGACAAATAACTCATGGTATGTTTCTAAGCAGATGGACACGGGTGGGTCTGGGGATTGTGTGAAGATGTGGCAGGGTGGGATTTGGAGTTTGCATCCCTGACAGAACACACCAGTGCCGGGTGAGGACCTATGAGTGGCAGCTTCGACGCGTGTAGTACAGCACTGAGTTGGGTAACTCCGAGTATTAACAACTCCGGTCACATGTCAGTTAGCTTTGGTGACAGGAGAGTGGGCTCTTCTACCTTCTTCAAGACAGGCTGGGCCCTCAAGTCCCCAGAAAGGGCTGGGTCTCGAGTCCCAGTGACTCCAACTCCTCAAGAGCCCTCCTGCTGTAGACAGATGTTCCCAGCAGGCTGGGTGGCGGCTTTGCCGCTAAAGCTCCTCTCAGAGAGAGAGAGAGAGTTTTGTTTACTCGAAACCCAGCCATCCAGAACACAATTGTGCTTAGTTTCACACCTTGCTTTTTCTTCCACCTGATGCTCATGGGTGTTTTCCTCCTGCCTGTGTGAGAGGGCAGCACATGAGGAAGCTAGAAATCCACCCTGGTGGGAATCTCTAGCAGATACATAGGCAAGTCCAGATGTGTGACTCAGATCCTGCCCAGAGCAAAGAACCAACATACAAGGCTCCCTTCTGGAGTGTGTGTGCGTGTGCACGCATGCACACGCGTGTGTGTGTGTGCATGCAACCCTCAGCTACCTGCTTGCACAAACTCCCCTCAAGGACAGAAGTTACTTAGTCTCTTTGTGCCTCAATTTCCTTCTCTGCGCAGTGAAGATAATTACAGTGTAGCACCATCCAAGTGAAAATATCCTGTGAGCCACCTGTATAATTTTAATTTTTCCAATAATCACATGTTTCAAAAAGGTTATCATGAAACTAGTGAAGTCCATTGTAACAATATATTTTATATAACCCAATTCATCCAAAATATTATGATCTTGCCTTGTAATCAAATTTAAAAACATTATTTTATAGCACTTTACATATATTATTTTTTCTATGCCAACTCTTCAGTATCAGGTGTGTATTTTTACCTCACTTGGAGTTAATCACATTTTTATTGTAAATACTTGATCTCACATGGAAAGAGTAGATTTACATGTTCAAGTTGTCCTTAGAAAGCTTAAAAGTTTTCTATAATGGAACTGATCATAGGTTTTCAAAATTTAATTAGAGTTAAATTACAGTTCAGCTATTTTACTTGCACAAGCCATAGTTTAAGAGCCTGGTGGCCCACTTGGGGCTAGTGACCACCGTACCGTATAGTGAAATTCTAGTACTTTCTTTGTGGAGTTGTTTTCAGGATTAAATGATTCAGTACCTTTAAAGCACCTGGTATAACTTTAATGAATGGTAAGCTGTATATCAACGGTTCTTACGCAGCAAATCCAGACAACTAATATTTATTTATTTACTTACTTAAATTGACAAATCAAAATGAGTATATTTATGGTGTACTACATGATGTTTTGGAAATATGTACATCTTGTGGAATAGCTACATCAAGCTAAGTAACACACATATTACCTTACCCACTTCTTTTTTTTTTTTAATTTTTTTGTGCCAGAAACACTGAAAACTTACTCTTGGTGCACACCTGTAATACCAGCCTCCCACTCTGGGCAGCTGAGGTGAGAGGATCACAAGTTCAAGCCCAGCCTGGACAACTTGGTGACTTAGCAAGACTTTGTCTAAAATGAAATTTAAAATAATAATGATAATTTTGAAAAGGGCTGAGGATAAAGCTCAGTGCAAAGGCCCTGGGTTCAATCCCCAGTACCAAAACAAATAAACAACAACAAACCCTATTCTCTAAGCAGGTCTCAAGCATACAATATATTTTTATTAAACGTAGTCACTATGTTGTATAATAGACCTCTTGAACTTAATCTTCCTACCTAACTAGGTTTTTGTATTTTTGACCAACATCTCCCTAATCTGCCGCACCTAAGGACTAATACAATAAATACTGAATATCTGCTTATTGCTCAAGTAATGTGTTGGGCTTAGATTAGGCATGAGCCAGACAAACCTTTGCCACCTGCAGTGACCAAGAGTGGAGTGCAGTGGAGTGGAGATTCTGATGCTGGATATAATAATAATATCGTTGCAAAGTCTTCTAAGATACAGTATTTCTGCCAATAAGGGACTGATCACATGACCAACAGTAGTTCGATAAGATTTTAGTGGAGCTGAAAAATTCCTGTCGGTGTTTTTACTGTATCCCTCTTGTGTTTAGGAATGTAAATACCATCAAGTTACAGTTCCCCATAGTGTTCAGTACAATAACATGCTCACAGCTTTGTAGCCTAGAAACAACTGGTTACATGTCTCTGTCTCTATCTTTGTCTGTACCCCTCCCCCCCACCCCATCCCCACCTCAATCTCATCTATCTATCTATCTACCTACTTATCTATTTATTCATCTATTCTACATGTATAGTTGGTTGTATGTTTAGGTTTGTATAGATATGCTCTATCATGTTCCCCTGATAACTAAACTGTATAATGGCACACTTCTCAGACCATGCCTGTCTTAGTTACTTTCCCATTCCTACAACAAAATACCTGAAACCCACAAATTAAAGAAGAAAAGGTTTATTTTGGCTCACAGTCTATAGAGGCTTCAGTCCATAGTTGGTTGGCTGCAAGGCAGGCAGCATGGCAGAGGGGCACAGCGGAGGAGAAACAGTCCATGGCGTGGTGACGGGAGACAGAGCAAGATCGAGGGAGGAAGAAGGCGAATATACCCTTCCAGATTATGCCTGCAGGGACCCACCTCTTCCCACCAGGCTTCACCTGGTGGGAAGCTATAAACTCATCACACCCACACTCATTGGTGGACAGATCCATTGGTGAGTATGACACTCCCATGATCCATTCACCTTCCAAAAGCCCCATCTATGACTGCACGAGGCTTTGGGGGGACATCTAGATATAAACCATAATAATGCCCCCATTTCAGCAAATCATAGCTAAGTAAAAGCTGCAATGAGATCCACAGAGAAAAAGGGATCGGTCATAAGGAGATCCCAATGATAGGATC
>PVJO010031272.1:0-14472 GCA_004026905.1 Hystrix cristata
AGAAAAAAAATCTATATTGTCATATACAGTAGCCTTTTTTTATATTTATGTTTACAGAATTAATTGTTCATTATTATGAAAAGTGGTATTTATAGTACTGGTTAATTATTATAAATATTTGCTAAATATATTGTTAGTTATTAGTTTACTATTTCAGTCTATTTCTACAAGAAAAAGATGAGAAACGAAAAATAAAAGACATGGTATATACCCATCATCTGAAACTATGTTATAAAACTTGATACCTTATTTTTAATCACTATAAATTCTTTATCGATATATTTCACAATTTATGTTTTTTAATTTTTAAACATTTGCTTTATAGTAATACTTCAAATAAGAACCCAAAAATGATATTTGGTTAATGTTACATGAATGCCACTACTTATTTTCTTATCATCATTTTAATAGCATTTACCATTACTGTCCAGTCAGTGAGTTTTGATTTCGGGGTCTATTTCCTTCTAGATTCACATACAGATTTTAGTCCTGAACTTTGTTCTAAGTATGTTTACTTGTTCCACATTATAAAATACAAACAGGCAACAACTATGATTATTTAACCAGGTAGAAATACAGAAATATAGAAAGTTCCAGAATAATCTCACTTTCCAATATTAGGCATACTGTATCCAATACATAAAGTCCAACTTTGAGACTGGATGTCGTTCAGTGATACAGAGCTTGTTTAGCATGCTTAGGGCCCTAGGTTTGATCCCCAGTATCATCAAAAATAAAATTCAATTAAAAAATAAAATTTAAGTTTGTATAAAAACGTACCATTGTAAAATACTGTACAAGCAAGCATATGATATTATGTATTAATTCAGTAAAATAATTTTCTAATCATTAACTTCCTTATATTTTTACCATGTTCATAATTTATAACATTTGTCTTTATTCTTTGACAGTTTTTTTCTTCTTTCTGGCAACTGTTTCTTGTATGTTGCCATTCTATTTCTAAATTATTTTGCAATGGACAACTTAGTACAAATTTTCCTGATTCATGAGACATAGCTTCATGTTATTAGGTTTAAATCCAGTGATAAGAAAAACAGGTGAAAGTTCTATTAAATAAAAAACAGTATAAATCAGCCTAAATCAGCCCTGATACTCAGAGAATCAGAATACATACGTTTAATACAATTGAACGTTTTAAGAAACCTTACACATTTTTTAAAACAGAGACACTGACTGAGTTGTTTCATAGAAGTAAAACTATTTGTCCTGGTTTGTATCTAGATGCTCCCCCATGCTAAGCCTCAAGCAGTCATAGGTGGGGCTTTTTTTAAGAGGTGGCTGGGTCTAGGGTGTATGATGCTAGGATTAAGGGTGCGTGATCACTAAATTAGTCCACTGATTGGTGTGGGATAGTTCTGGGTGTGAGTGCTACTCATCCTAAGGGGTGGGGGGGGCCTAGATAAAATATAAAGGAACAGAAAGGAGCTGCACTTGCCACTTGTCACTGGTTGTTTGCCAGTTGTCACTTGCTACTTCACTGCTGGCTGCCTTCTACCTGCCCTGCTTTACCATGGACTGTTTCTCCTCTGCGATGCCCTTCTGCCATGCCACTCTGCCTTGAAGCCAGCTGACTACAAACTGAAACCTCTGCCAACTGTGAGCTAAATAAACCATTCGTCCTTAACGTCGGGTGTCAGGTATTTTGTCTTGAAACAAGAAAATGTAACTAAGATGCTATTACATTGATATTTCAATGCAGTCTTTTAAATTACACTACATTCCGGCATCTCTGTACTTTGCCTTTCCGATATCAGTTATATTTGTTGTCCACAAGATGATATGCCTAAAAGAGCCAAGAAGAAACAGTCCCACATGAAAAAGCAGATGTAATTTATAGCCATGGTAGTGTTCTGCTTCACAAATATATTGTTACTATCAGAAAATAGTACAATATGCTTTATGAACATATGAAAGGTAAATAAATGTATAAAGGCAAATAAATTTAAAAATCTAAAGATAACATTTTATTGGACATAAAAATCCAAAAAATGGAAATTGAGTCCTATGGTTGATTTAATCATGTAGGTAAGTGGGGGTGCAATAGGAATTCCAAAAAGGCAGGTATTAAAGATTATTCAATCTTTCCATCTTAATGTTACATCTTTTGATGCAGCCTTTACATCTGTATAAAGAGAACATAAAAAAATTGAGGCCAAAATATTATGCAATTGCTAATATAAGAGTAAACTACTATGATTTTAAAACATCTGACTTTTCCTGACCAATCTTACTTTAATGGTATCATCATACAAAAGAGAGAAAATGATATGGAATAAATGAGAAGAGTACCTTTGTCATAAAATTTGAAATATAACATTTTAATGAAAAAATCTGCAGGAGAATATCAGGAAGAAAAAGATATATTCCTCAATAATAATTGAACTCGGGCTGAATTCACAAGAATATCCTTCAGCTTTGCAAATTGCCTCCCATTTGCTGGGAACCATTCTTCTATGCCAGCTTAAAATAAGCAGAGATTACACAAGGACCATGTGCCATCCTAAATAAGGAAAAGGGGAAAAAACAAGTACAATATGGTATTTAAACAGCTGTGTGAAGATACTGGTTAAAACAAGAATCGTTTTTCAGCTGAGCTTGTTATGCTTCCTTTTGCTAAATATAAACTGGTGCATCATTAACTTAACCACTGATTTGTAGACTAAGCACAGAGCCCCACCTGCAAATAATCCAATAAACACAATAATTTTTCAAATGTTTGTAAAATTGCCATAATTTAGAGTAGAGATTATAGAGAATTAGTAAAAATGCAGAAATTATTTTGTAGCTATAGTGGGCAAAATACAATTGTTTTCAATTATTTGCAGTTTTAATAGAGTGAGCTGACAAATGTACAATAAACAATACATTTGCAAATACCCTAGTAAGAGTTTTACACTCAGCAATTAACAAAAATTACTTCAGAAAGTCAATCTTTTGGAAATAAAAAAAAAGGTTAAATGTTATCTGGTCTGCCTAGTTGACCATTATAAATAAATGAAGTTGAACCAGTTGACAAAATAGAAGACAAGAAAGTGCTAAAAATAATTTTGCTTCTAAAGATCCACAAGGTGCGGCTGAGTACATTAAATGAGTTAATTTACTATGTGGTGTCTCTTTAATGAAGATTTTTTTTTAATGAAGATTCTTATTCGCATACACTCTCTCACTTGTTTCTTGCTATTATATTAGAGGTTTTTATTTTCCCAGAAAGCAAATAAAAGATTATGGTAAAGTATATAATTAAGCAAATATGTTCAAAGAAAAACAAATACACAATTTTTAAAAGCCATCATGTACCTACATTCATTTAGAGCATTAGTTCTGTAAATGGACTTTATGAAATCCTCCTATACCAAAATCTTCAACAGACAGAAGTCACCACAGGCCCAGAAACAAAGACACAAGTGATCATGTACTAAATCCTGTGAAATTGTGTACACAAAAAAACCCCTTTTCTCCTTTTAACTTGTATCTCTCAGATATTTAGTCACAATGACAGAAAGCTGACTAACACCAAGTGGGAAAAGAATTTGCAGGATTAATATCTAGGTAGTAAGTATTTAATGACGGCACTCATTTCCAAAACTCCTGTAATTCAATTATTACTTTTGGTTTACTCTCTTGAATGGAAGAAAAAATCCTGTCCCTTCCATTAAGCCCTTCCTACCATAACATCCTCTATTCCACGGCTCAGAAAACCAATCTACAAGTTCTGTAAGCTACAGAAGATGTCTGCCAAAGTAAGCATTTAACAACTGGGACAATAACCACAATGTGGATGTACAGACTATAACTAAGCGAAACCAACTCAAGTCAAAAAGAAAGAAGAGAAGGGATGAGAGAAGGAAGAAGGGAGGAAAGGAAGAAAGGAGGGAGGGAACGAAGGGGGAAAGAAAGGAAAGGAAAGAAATTGATTGGAATGGAAAGGAAAGGGAAAAGAGAAAGGAAAGACAGTGAAAGGAAAGTAATCCATCATTTGGTCCCGTAAGGTCCCACTCTAACCAAAAACAGTATCAGTGTTTTGGGGCCTTCTGAGAATTGCTATCACCTAAGAGGCATATCTCATAATCCTTGGAAAAAACAGAGAATTCCCCCTTCCACAACTCACAACTACCCTGGTAAATGACTGGAATACCATTAGGAACACATAAGTGAAGATTTTCAATATATATTAGTAGTAATAGCAATGGTTAAGCATCAAAGGGATCCACCTCTCTCCATTTCGATTAAGGATGTGAATGTGTAAGTAGGCTCAGGGCTAGAAATTGAGTGAACGGTCATGGTGCTCTCTAATGGTGAATGATATCAAGTTCCTGCTCACAAGATTCAAAATGTTTCTGTACCCCAGAGGCTGCATTTCAGCGACAGCTTAGCCACCACCAATAATTACACACTGATGTCCCAACATTGTAAATCTGCCTCTTCTGCCCATTTTAGTGACTGCACCCACCCAACCTCCAACAGTTTCATTGGGACACTCAGCCGCTCCTGGAGTCCACCATTCCATTGAGATGGAAGTGTCCATTTCACACTGCCACGTGAGACCACATCAAAGACACTCAGACTGAGCCGTCCCAGAATATTTCAAGGACATTGTTCCTCCCTGCACCAATTCATTTCTCATGGCCTTAACTTAATGAGGGAAGTAATTTTGGGTTATACGGGATACATTCACTTCAACACCCTCCTTCCTTAAGTCTTCATGTGTACTGAAATCACTGTAGGCTGTAACAGAGTTCTCAAGAAAGTAGAAATTAATCTCACAGAAAAGAAAAGGGGTTGGTTCCACAATAAAGCACTGAGAAGAGTCGAAATGAGCCACAGGAACTAGGACAAAGGTATGAGGTAGTCAGCTGAGTTCACCTAAATATATTTGTTTCAAGTCTATGTCTTTCATTCAATTCTTATGTTTCATATAAGAAAGCCAGAGAGACTGTAAATTCAACTTTTACTCTATAAATCTCATGCTTAAATATCAGTTCTTATTTTCAGCTACAGCTGCACTACAACAATAAAGAGTCAGAGTGTCTTGGGTTGTGACGGTGTCATCATGAATCTGCTTCTCAGACCATCCTTGAACTGAGTTTGAAGTCTTGACCTCACACTTGCTTTTCTATAAACTCTCCATTGCAATCAAAAGCAACCATCACAGCCCACAGTGCGCAGTCATTATTCCCATCAGAGCAGCTTATTGCAACTTCTATTTTCTATCCTAAAGCTCTGACTTCAGGAATCTCTTCATTTCCAGTAAGAACCTTGGTAATTTAAGTCACTAAACTGTGTATTCTATGGTAATTTTCCACTGGCAATGAGAGAGGATCCAACTATAGTCAGTTCCAGTTGGGTCAGATATCCAATCCCAGATTTTCATTTTTTAAATCATATTTTCAAGGACCATTCCTGGCTAATGTCTACTCAAAAAAAGCAGAAACTACTGTAGATGTTTCCATCACAGGGAATTGGACAAATAAAATTATCATAGGGTAGCTGAGGGGGTTAGAAGCAGATACGCCCGGAAGCGCAAAACAAAAGCAGGGTAGCAAACCAAAGACAGCTGCCACGCTAGGCTGAGGCCTGCAGACTGCGATCACTGTTAAACTGCTGGGAACATTTCCACAGCTGCCACTAGGACGCTGCTGCCCTTACCGGTCAACAGAGCCCAGACAGTCCAACACCCAAGTACTGCTTCTAGTGCTTACAAAGCCACCATCAACACTACTGGAACACACGGTCACCTGCAGTCATCATCAGCCTCTCTCTTCTCATTCTACATGCTGAAACACACGAACCAATAAAGGGGAAAAACAGCTTCTTCCTCACTGCCACCTTCCCATCTTGGCTTCCCTTAATCTGACTACTCCTGAAGGAGGCCTGCTAAGCCTGGAGGCTGACACACACGGCTCACAGAGTTCATGTCTCCACCGCGGAGGCTAGAAGAACAGAGAGGATAGAACTAACCGGCACAAAATGAAACACAGAAAAAAGTTCAGTAATTTTTACCCTCTTTTTATCACTTATAAATGAAGCTAAATTCATATTTTACTGTGAAATAAGAACTGTAAAGAAAACAAATGCCAGAGAGGTATGCAAAATGCCACTTTCAATCTAATCTTAGTTTTATTAATATTCAACAAATACCTACCGTGCAATGTACCTGGTAGAGTTTTCATCTAGTTGGGAAATATATTCAGAGAAAAGAAATAAAATACAATAAAATAATTATTAATTACTAGGCATAAAGGCCAGACATCCATTACTGACAGGAAGAGTCAGAGGCAGCTTCAGGAAAGGGTGACTCTTGCAAGAATACTACTGTTGCTCAGAATACAAGAAGAAAAGGTACTTCGGGCCAGCAAAACAGCACATGCAAAGGCACAGAGATAGAGTGAAGCACAGTATGTCTTGGCAAGTGGTAGGTTTTTATATGGCTGAAGCATAGCAAGTAGGGAGAGAACCAGAGATAAAATGGAGAAAAGGATGGACAGTTAAAAAGGTGCCCAGATACGATTCTGGGTCGCTCCTACTACTGACCGGATGCTATTTCATAAAGTAGTACTGTCAGAGCAAATTTGTATTTTATAAAGATAACTGTCAGAGGAATGAAGGACTGACTAGAGGGGATGAGACGGGAGGAATGGAAGTTCAGTGAAACACCTATCCTAGTGCAGGATAACAGAAATAAGAGAGCTACACACTGAAGTACTCTCGACTTGTCCTGTACTCACAGCCTAACGAAAGGCTGAATCTGCTCCTTCCCTGTGTAAGTTCCCCAGCTTCTAATCAATCTGTCAGCTAAGCCCCATTTGGGAACATGTATATGTTTTCCACTCCAAGTTAATAACCATATGTCTCTACTAAGATTTTTTAAGCATTGAATAGATTTTTTTAAATCAAAGATGGAGACCTATAGAATATAATTGAAAAGTGTAGCTAATAAAAAGTAACTTGAATTATGGTCTGGATTATATTCTAATCTTTATTTGACTATTTTCTCATGGTTGTTTTACAGAAAATCTACACATCTATTATTAAAGATCTGTTTATTTTATAATTTAAATTCTGTCACATAATATGTCAAACTCACACATATTAACTAGAAGAACTAGAAATTGTCTGAAATGAACTGAGAGGAAAATACTTTAAAAGTACATTGGCAAATATCACCTACAGAAAAATTAAGAATTGATTCTTACTGCTTTTAATGTGGCCCTCCCCTAGAATAGCATTGACATTTTTTATATCATATTAAAGGGCAATCATTTGTGACACTCTCATAGCCCATTTTATATAGCCAACCAGCAAAGAGTCCCTCTTCAACTGCAGTCAATAATGTTGCACTAAAGTCCTTCCATTGCTTTGGAAAATTTGGGCGGTTGGGCAAAGAGGTCCAAAAAACAGGGGAAGAAATAGCTTCGACAGCAGGATAACAAGAGGACACTGGTGTTTCCTTAACATTTTGCTTATTCCTATAATAATAATACTTTGCTAAATATTATTTAGCTGACTCTGCCAGTAGACTGATCCCTTTGAGGTTTCTAGAAAAGATTTTTCTCACTTTTCAAACAACGAAAAATGACTATTATAGGCAATAACTACATAGGAATATAAAAAAATGGAAAAAGGTAAGACTTAAACTATGCTTTAACAAGGATCTCTGGGTCTCTGGAAAGGATCTCTGGATGAAAAGAAATTACAAGTGGTTGGACGACAGAAATGTAGGCATAAGAAACATAAAGAGAGAGAAGTGTTGGATGTATTCGAAGCACGTGCCGGCCACCCTAAGTGAAAGATTCACCGACAAAGAGAAGATAGGAAAAAAAGTAATTAGGAGAAATGGCCTAAAAACTAAAATATATTTCATTGTGTCGAGAGAAAAAAATGAATTTTTTCCTTGTGATCTATAAGTGTGACTAAGGGATGAATACAGAGGGAGAAGAGAAACACTCTTTATACCTGAAAAATTAAACCAAATTCTTGTTATTGTTCAGGATTTCTTTCGGAAGGGAGATACAGCTTAAAGACTCAAGTTTCTAGGGACCTTAACACATATATTCCTCTTAGAAAAAATAGGAATAATGAGCATTTTAAAAAGGAAAATAAACAGAGCACGTCTGAGTCAGTATTCATTATCTCACGTACTTATGTGCTTAAATAAGAAAAATTATATTTTCATATTTATAGACAATTGTAAAGGACCATTTGTAAAGAATCTCATATCTTATTTCTTCCAGTTCTCACAGTAACCTTGTGAGAAATATTAGCAGCTTTGCACAGACATGAAAAACTGTTCAATGAGGTCTTAATGGCCATGGAAGAGCTAGGTTCTCACCCGAACTCTGACGCTACTTCCTGTACCCACTCCAGCCTACTGCATTTTGTCCACAAAATACACACAATAATACAAAGTTCAACAGCACTTAAATCCATTCTCAACTAGAGATAAATGCCATCAATTCATCATTTTTCAGATCTAATATTAAACAAAACAAACAACAACAATGAAAAACGATGTGGCCCAGCTTAATGTTGATTTGCTTGACAGTGAGATGTGTACTTTAAGACCCAAGGTTACACAAAGAGTAGAACATGATGCCCCAGAAATTGAGGCTAATCAGAGTTCCTAGATACTCAGTGCTTTCAAGATATAATTGCAATAAATCAGAGACAGAAATAAACTAGTAATAAAATACTCACAGGTCTAAAAACTAAAGGCAAACATTCTTAGCAAAGATTATATGTAAGTCTACTTAACTCTTAAATTTGAACTCTTAAGAATTACAAAAATCAATAATTCAACTTATTTCCCTCAGGTCATGGCCCCAAGGAGACAGTTAAAAGTCTTCTGGTAATATGCTGCCAATCACTGATTTCACTTGGTTAGTTTAGGGCGGTGGTGGTAAACCTATGGCATGCATGTCCCCAGGGGCACTCAAAGCCCTCTCTGTTGGCAGGCAAGCCAAATCACCCCAGACGAGGTTTGACAAATTATAAGCATGGATACAATAGCAAAGATCACATTAATTTTGTAAAAGCATGCCAAATACAAATTTTTACCTTTCAATAAAAAGCTGTTTGTACCATGGAAAGCTCTATTACTGTATTTTTCTTTTAAAATAAAAGCTGTTAATGTATGAGTTGTTTTTTCTAAACTAAAACCTCAATAATCAGGTTTAATTGCAGTGTTAGCACTTTGCAATAAATAGTGGGTTTTGGTTGCAGCTTGGGCACTCATCTCTACAGGAGGCTCACCATCACTAGTTTAAGGTGCTTACATTGTTGTTGAATTGCTCAAGGAAAATATAAGGTGCTTTAAAATTCTTTAAACACATTAATAATCTGATTTTTAAAGTTTGTAATTTTAATATTTTATTACTTCCTTGAATCAGTCTGAATTAAATCAAACTTTGAAAGTCCAAGGCAAGGGTATATAAAGTTTGTTTTAAATTCTACATGTTCCTATTTTCTCTTTAAAACAAAAACGTACACAGCTACATGTCAAAAATCTGTATTTTTTTTCCAACATCACTTTTGATTAGCATGAATAACATTAAATAAATATTAACAGAATATTAACATTTACTTCTATGGCCATTCTTACAGTATACTCATTCAAGTTGTGGAAAATTATGGAAATAGAAATTGTACTGGATTATGATTTAGCAATTATATTTTTCAATAGAGTCAAGAATCTAAAAAGCCAAAGAGTGAAAGAGGGCCACTTGGGCACCAAGTACCAGTGCAATGGAAAGGTGCGCTGATTCTGCCCTCAAGGTGGGTATCATCCTTCCCCCACGATGCCTGGTTAATACAGATACAGAAGCTGAGAAAGAACTCAGGCTCCCTACAGACACTCGCATGGAGCTTGAGCGGGTGAACAATTCTTAGTGAGTTCCAGAGTCGAGTCTGATAATAACAGACAGCATGTACACTGATATCTAATGAAACAGAAACAGAGAGAGGTGGGAACCCACTCCACACAACAGAGTCTACTCGAGCAGCCAACCAAATCATTAAGAACCCTCACCTGACAGCCAGTGTGGTGGTACACCCTGGAGTTCCCGCTACCCAGAAGGATCACCCAGGGCCAGGTTTTCGTGACCAAGCTACACACACAGGAAAACATCGTATAGGGAAAAAAAAGGAATCCTCAGATGGAACTTCAAGCAGGTCTGAACACAACTAAACCCTTGATCAAAAAAATTAATTGCAAAGTACACATATGGCTGTGGTCAAACCAGAAATGAGTCTTCAGGTTCTGAGGTGCCTGGAAAACTCTTAAATCAAAGGATAACCTAGAAGGAAGCACTTTTTAAAGGTGAAATCTTGCTAAACCTATTGAAGGTTAAATTATAATTATGGAAATATTTGCTTACCTAACAGATTAGCTTAAAATATTTTAGTTACTAAATTAAGATACATTACATAGCTTGTGTTATTTACATTTTGAGTCTGGAAATAACAGTACTTTCAAATCAATTAATGAGCAAATATACCGTATATTCTTCATATAATTCAGCATATGGTAGACTTCTGAGGAGTAGAATTATTTTAAGATCAGCCTGCTAATTAGTCCGAGGTTAGCCACCAACATAAATTGTTTCTTTGTAGTAATTACCATAAATTTTGTCCACACATCAAAATAACCAAAGAAGAAAACATCCCTCTCATAGCATTGTGGTAATCAGAAAGTCACCATATGGCTTCAGTTAAGAGTATTTTAGATTTTGATAGTGTAAGTAAATGCTACCAAATAATGTCTATAGAGAGGGGAAAGCTGAAGACATGCTTACACTTTCAGGATTTGGTGACAAATCATTTGTAATCATGTCACATTCAACAAAGTGCTGAGAGCATTCTTTTTTCACCCTCAGAGAATCCAGAGGACTGTTCAGCAATATCAAATCCTGACCCTGATGTTTTATAGCTTAAAGACCACAGTTAAAGTCCTCTTAAGCACTAAAAGTCATCTCTGCACAAGCAGATTACCCTTCTACACTAATGTGCTGCACATTACAGACTTCTACAATATGTTCCAAATGTGATGCAATGTTATTTCCAGAACAGCAAAAAAAAAAGAAAAGAAAAAGAAAAGAAAAGAAAAGAAAAAAGAAAATCCATAGTACTGTACAGCAGATCCAAGCAGGACTCCTTCTCGTGAGAAGGCCCAGATTGGGGTAGGAGGTGGAAGAAGCTGAGTCAGAACAGAACAGCCATCAGTGAAGTACTGAAATTCTTCTCATTCCTCAATTTTATATGTTTGATTGTTCCAAACACCAACCCTCAAAATGATTCTACAATCTGTTTCAATAGGGAAGAGCACATTCTGCAAGGATAGGCACTATTTTAGGAAATAGTTTTATGTCCAATGTTGGAAATTAAAAACCTATTTTCCTAGAATGGTAAGACAGCATACAGTATTAGAGAGGAAACACATAAAAGGAAGACCAAACACGGGCTGCAAAAGGCCTTCAGGATGCACTTACACGCCTTGCTCCAGGCCTAATAGAGAATAACTAATGATTAACATTTCAAGTGTCACGCTCAAAGCAAAGGGATAGCAACAAATTTCTATAAAAATTATTTCTATTTTTCTCCTTTATTTTTAAACTTAGTGATATTAGTTGAAACCCTTTCTTTCCTTACTAACTGTTCAACACCATGTATTTCTGAGCATTAAGACATCTTCTAAAAAATGCCCCTAACCTCACATCAACTTCCATCTTGGGGAGACCTCCATTCACACAAAGAAGTCATAAAAGGCGAGCCACACATCACATGAGGCTTCGCTCCCAGATCACCACCCCTGGGCTGCACACAGCTAGGTGATGGAGAACACCAGGGCCCCCTGTCATTCAGCAGAAAGCTAATTCTACAATGTGAACACAAATTAATGACTTCTAACACCCAAACTGGGCCTTCCAATGTTCCTCCATCTACTGCAGTCAATGGAATCACCAGCCATTCGCCCATCTTCTCACCCAAGTCAGAAGCTTGGGAGTCACTCACGCCTCTTTCCTTCCCCACAGTCAGTCCAAATTCTTACTAGCTCCACATTTATTCAGCTCTTTCCAACCATCTCAGTATTTGGGTGAGCCCACATCATTTCTCACTGCGGTTACTTAATCAGTTTCCTAACTAGTTTATTCTCCTCTCATCCTCGGACTCATAAATTCATACTTCTAATGGAATAATCTTTCTAAAATCTTTTAGGGGCTCCCTACCACCCTTAGGTCAGGCACAAAATCCTTAACATAGCTTACGAGATCCTTTATAGTCAATTCTGTTTAAATGATCAATCTCTTACCACCCCTACTTTAATAACCAAAAACATGAAACTATTTGAAATTATTTAATCAGCCATATTTTCTCAGCACCATTCCGTGAAGAGTCTTCAAGGAAATACTGTTGCACCTTTCCAGTTTGGACAGGTGACCTAGCTCTGCTCTCCAACACACCCCTCTCCATGGTTATGCAATGCTGAAATGTTTATGTTTTTTCTCTCTTCTCCCATCCTTACCTTTAAGATCTTTAAAACTGGAAGTAACCTTATTCAAAGTTATATCATACTGACTACCATAGCATTTGGAGCAAATGAGACTCTCAATAAATGCTTGCTGAATAAATTAACACGTAAAAATGGGATATAATGGTACATAATTCCATGCTTTCTTTAAGAATAAAAATGGGAGACCAGCACAGAAGAAGAAGGTGATGGACGGGCGGCATTTTCACCCAGAGCTCCGGCTCACACGCACAGCCACAGCTCAGAGCCCCGCCTTGCAGCACCAGCATGCAGGCCCGAGGTCATGGCCCCGGGTCACAGTCTGGGCTCATGGCCTCGGGGTATAGTGCAGCTCTCTCCAGCAGCTTGGGGTAATGAACCGGAACAATCGGAAAGCTTCCCATGCAGACTCTTGCAAGCAGTAACAGCAGAAATCACAAAGCAGATGAATGAGGCTCTACAAAACATCAAAACAGAAATTGTTTCCAGAATGAAAGACATGATAAGTGACTCTAGAGCAGATACAGATAAAAAAAATAGAGGCGCTTAGGAAAATGACGGAAACCATAAATGCCCAACACAGGAGAGAAGTGGAATTCATGAAACAGATTCAAACAGACGTCCAAGAGATTAAAAATTTTATTGAAAGTATTGGCAGTAGAATGAAACAATGTGAAGAGAGAATCTCAGATATAGAAGACAAGATTGTGATTAATGATCCAGAAAAGAAAGAGTTCTTCAAAATGGTAAGGGACCATGAAAAATCGAAGCGACAACTGCTAGATGACACAAAGAAAAATGACATAAGATTGATAGGAGTCAATGAAGAAGAAGGACAGAGAAAAAATCACATAAGAAACGTGTTCAACAGAAGTAATGGCAGAAAACATCCCAAGTATGAAAAAAGAACTGGACATACATATAAGTGAGGCATACAGGGCTCCAATTAGCCATGATCAACAAAAATCTACCCCAAGGCATATAATAGTCAGGATACCAGAAATTCAGCACAAGAACATAATATTGAAAGCTGTTAGAGAAAAGAAACATATAACCTACAAAGAAAGCGGATCAGAATCACAGCAGACTTCTCAAAACAAACCCTCAAGTCAAGGAGAGCTTGGAGTGAACTATTTCAAGCCCTAAAAGACAACTATCAGCCCAGATTGATGTACCCTGCAAAACTCTCTTTCAAAATTGGTGGAGAAGTAAAATACTTCCATGACAAAGAACACCTGAAGAGATTCATAACCACCAAACCAGCACTCCAAAATATTCTGAAGGACACTCTGGAAAGAAAAAATGAGGACTACAACTCCAGGAATCACAACACAATGAATCCTTCAGGCAAGGCAAGTAATTAAACAGAACGGAAAACTAGGAAGCCAACAACAGGTAAATAATATGACAAGAATAAATCAACATATGTCAGTTATAACCATCAATGTAAATGGTCTCAACTTGCCAGGCAAAAGAAACAGACTGGCAGAATAGGTCAAGAACCAAGACTCAGAAATATGCTCCATACAAGAAACGCATTTAATTCAAAAAGAAATTCACAGACTGAAAGTCAAAGAATGGAAAACAATACTTCATGTGACAAGAACCCGGAAAATGCAGGGGTAGCCATTCTATTTGCAGACACAGTGGATTTCAAGCCAAGACTCATTAAGAAAGACAAAGAAGGTCACTACATCCTTGTAAAGAGAACAATCCAAGAAGAAGAATTGACAGTCGTGAATATATATGCACCAAATATCAGCATGCCTAACTACATACAACAAATATTGATGGACATGAAAAACTAAATAAGCACCAACACGATTTTAATGGGGGACTTCAATACCCCACTGTCACAAATAGACAGATCAACTAGACAAAAAGTAACTACGGAAAATTCAGAACTAAAACAAACTCTTAAACAAATGGACCTAGTAGATATGTACAGA